>BQNB010019432.1:0-66853 GCA_026074375.1 Tanacetum coccineum | reverse complement strand
GGGTTGGTTGTTCCATTTTACACACATTCATTATAATACATTTATCCATTTTCCATCATCTCTCTCTCTAACAATCCAACCCACATCTCTCTTATTATTCTTGGTTGATCTTAAGATTACTAGTATTCTACAATAGACTTAAATCTGCCTCGTGCATCAATGTAAGAATATTTCTTGAACGTATTTAATGCACTACTATTTTTGGCTATCCAAACCTAGCATGTTGAGGCCTTAACAACATTAACCCCTTTTCCTTTATTTTCACTTACTACTGCTCTATCCCTAGCAGTAGTATCTTTTACCCTGGCAGTATTAACCTTTTTATTGAAAATACTATTTTTGTATTCTGAATACTTGTTAAAT
Source organism: Tanacetum coccineum (assembly GCA_026074375.1). Lineage (NCBI taxonomy): Eukaryota > Viridiplantae > Streptophyta > Magnoliopsida > Asterales > Asteraceae > Tanacetum > Tanacetum coccineum. Next base: position 66,490 of record BQNB010019432.1, on the reverse strand, counting down.
GGCCTTATGACTTGTAAATATCCCTTTTTATAAGCATTTGATATTGGTCTAGGATGATTCACAGTTGGTTTTGAGCCAGCAGTATTAACTGGTCTGACAGCAGTATTAACATTTGCACCAGCAGTATTAATTTTGCTAGACCTGGTTAGTACTGCTTGTAGAACAAATCTTCTATTAGGGTGAGGGTGAGTCATTTTGTTAGCAAAGTTCTTGTGATTCACCCTACTTGAGTTGTTCCACACTGGTCTTATAACCTTTTTATCACACACATAATGGAGATGCTCAAAACTACCACAAACAAAACAAGCTTTATTAATCATTTTAAAGTCACTTCCTAGTCTTTGGGACATAAGATTGTTCTAGTTTCTTTGGTTCCCTCTAGGATAGTGTTTGTTTTTTTAGATGTTTCTACCTTCTCTACTGTTTCCCTAGCATACTTAACAAATTTTATCTTTTCAGTGCTAGAACTAACAGTTTTAACCTTAGGTATAATTTCTACCTCCCTTTCATCATCAGATATCCAATCCTCAATAACTGGAGGTCAAAAGCTGTTCTTCCTAACAGTTTTAGCTTCTACTACATCACCATTACTTTTTATACTAGTAGACTCATGATTTGACTCAACTTTCTTACCATTACTAGGTGTACCAATAGTAGTAACATCCATATTCTCACTTTCAACAATTTCATCCATAAATGTTAGATCAGGTTTGAAGGGAATGAAGTTCCCTGTATAAGGTGGGGGAACTACATGATATCCCTTATCAGATTTGGACTTATTATTCTCCTGATTTTATAACATCTTAGATGAATTCACAAAGCTTTCTACTATAGGAGAAGCTGCAGTAGAAGAAGCTGCATTATATCCTAGTCCAGTTTTAAACTTGTCAATAACTTAACTTTCCAGCAAACTATTCAAAGATTTAGATGAATTTTGAAACTTCTCTAATGTTAGTTTTAACTCATCTCTCTCTTTTTATGCTTTTTCCAATTTCTTTTTGTTTTCAACTAAAGCAGTGTCTCTTAGTTTGACTTCAAGTTTTAAAACATTAATGCTTTCTTCAAACACGACCTCATTTTTCTTATAGTGAGCTAGTCTAGCTTCTACTGATTCTAAACCTACTTTATAAGATACTAAATTAAATTGAGACCTTTTGTAATCTGAAGACAAACTATCATATTGTTCTTTGAGAGTAGCATAAGCTTTTACACATGATTTAGAACAAGAATCTACCTCAGAATCTAAACTGGAAGAACTTCCTAAAGATGTAAATGCCATTAATGCAATGTTTATAGGATGCTCTTCTTCAGCTTGGTAGCTCCAATCGTACCCTCCAAATCCATCTTGAGCAACCAAGGCATTTTTAGTGGGAGTTTCTACTGTCATAGTTCTTCTATTAATCTCTCTTCCTTTGTTTTCTTGATTTCTGGGAGCTCTACAATCTCTTGCAAAGTAACCATATTATGACAATTGTAGCACTCCACTTTAGACCTATCAAATCCAACTCTTTGACCATTTACATCCAGCTTCCTGCCTGTCCTCTTGATGAATCTCCTACCTCTAATTGTCAGCATGGCCATCTCCCATTGTAAATCCATTTCTTCTAGATCATTAGGATGAATTTGTTCTAGATCCTCTTTTGCAAGTTGAGGAGAATTTGGCTGACTAGCTAGGAAAGCACAGATCACAGCATCACTAAGGTTATCTCCAAATGCATGATTACTTTGAGTATGAGCATCACTAACTCCATAAGCAATGTTATCTGCTTCATTTGTGCTGCTATTGCTATTAGTGCTGTTGGAGGACACAAAAGCCACATTTTATGGATTTTGACTTGTACTTGATGATCCTGAGATTTTAGGTTCATATATCTTCAAGTTATAAGTCATCCAAACTGATGGTCTCTATTTCCTGTTTGTTCCTCCAGATCAAAGCATGAGTCTTCCATTCAGATGGAAGACTTCTCAACAGTTTTAAGTTTATGTCCTCTTGTGTAATAACTTTGCCTTGAATCTCTAACTGACTCATAAGTTTTTGCAACCTATCAAAAGTTTGATCCATTATCTCTGAACTTAATCCTACAAAGTTCTCATATTGTTGCTTGAGTAGAGTTCTCTGAACTTTCTTGGATTCCTTGTTTCCTCCATACCTCTTCTCAATGGCTTCCATGAGCAATTTTGCATCTTTATATGAATGTAACTTTATTTGATCCTTATTTGGGAGTGCCATCAACAGAGTTCCTCTAGCTTTTATCTCATTCCTCATGTCCTACTTTTCTTCTACAGTAGTAGGTTCATATTCTTGCTTAGTTTCTCCAACAGTTCTCTTCAGCACTTTGTTACCATTTTTAATTACTTCCTATAGGATAATGCATCATGAGAAAGAATTGTTCATCCTTATTAACAGAGATCATAATCCCCTGGGTTAGGATAGGATGTTTAGGGCAAATCAGAGTTATAAAGTAGTTCCTGCCTCTTTGTTATTACTGAGAATTAGATCTTGTATGTGTTGTTGGTTTCTTCTTATTCAAAGCTTCACAACAAGCTCTGATACCACTTGTTGATCCCAATGAACAGATCTTGAACTCCTTAGCTTGATGTAAGGTTTAGTATCCTTGGATAAATCCAAAGACACTAAGATTGAAACTTTGAGTGTATGATATAAACTATGCGGAATCTAGTTTATACCACTAAGAAGAATAACAGTAATGAATGTTTAACACACAAAAATATAACCAAAACAATAAGCTCCAATATATTAATACGAACACTCTTTGACAGTGTTAGGGTTTACAACCTTGAAGCTATGAAAAACTATGAAAGACTGATGTATCTTGATCTATGCCTTAGGGTTCCTTTTATACACCAAGGAAACCCTAATGGGCTTACAAAATGCGTATAATGATAATGCATATCTATTCCTAATTTAACTCATGCATATCATAATAGCAGTACTAACTATACAAGACTAACAGCACTAAGTATTAACTAACAATACTAACTATACTGATAGTACTAACAATGTACCGGCATCACTAACTATTATAGCTAGCAGTACTAATAACTTAGACTATTTTCTTTAAACTTCAACAGTAGCACAATCTTCAACCATTAGTATTAACTACCAAAACTAACAATAGTAACTTCAGAAGCCTTTAATTCCCAACAGGAATGAAAAAGTAACGATCTTATTAAGATCGAGTCTTGTAATAAATAGTGAAATAATAATGTGCAATAGGTTAGGTGAAAGGCTTATGACTAAAATGTAGTCACAAGACCCGGTGAAATAGCCAAAGGCTAAAAGCCAAGAGCTAAGAGCTCTCCTTGTAAATGGGTTTAAATACCCCTCCCACCTCACTTGTTGAGGTGAAGCTTCTCAATCTAATTCTCATTTCCTTCCCTCACTTTCTCTCTCTACTCTATCCTCTCTTTCTCCTTCTCTCTAACTACTTTCTCTCTCTATAACAAATACACACAAACACATAAACACACACTATCTTGCATATTCAATCTTAAATCAAGACCTAACATAAACTTTATTCTATAACTCTGTTACCTAAATCTTAGTTTATTCCTAAAGTTGTTGAGAAAAATAATTTGACAAAAACAGTTACTTTACACTTGAATACTAACAAGATAATTGAAAAATGCACTAAAGTTCTTACCCCAGGTTTCCTTAAGATTGAGTTTGAACCAATCAATGCGTACTTTAAGAATAATAGGGTTGTGCATCGTGATTATTTGAAAGTCACTAATGAACACGTAGAAACACTACAGGTGCTATTAGAACAAGCTAGAGAATTAAAACCCTTAGATGAAAATCCAATTTATACTTGTAAGTTTGCTAAGCGTATTCGAGAATAGTTAGTGTATGTAAGTGCCTCATGCCCTTTCACTCAAAGTGGGCTCTTGCTACAAGCCACAAAAAGAACAATAAGCCTTACGTAGATGCATCTAGATCAAAACAAACAAAAGTTAATAACACAAAGAAGCATGCAGTAAAGCAGAACACTCAAAAGACTGACAACACTATGCTGCCTTTTACAGGAAGAGTAAGCTATACTGATGCTAGCGGATCAAAGCCTAAGAGCAATACAAGGAATGATAAGATACCGCGACCATCACGTAGAAGCAAGAAGAATAAAGTAGATGTCCAACCTAGGAAGTCTAAGTCTAGTTCAAATAAGAACAATCATATTTCAGATTTTAAAGCGAATATTAAGAATGTTGCTTTGTCAAAGAGTTATGCAAATGTTTGCTTATCTTGTAATGAATGTTTGTTTTCTGAAAATCATGATGCTTGTGTTGTTAAATATCTCAAAGCTGTGCAAAAATGTAAAAAGGCTAAATCTGTCACACAAAAGGAAAAGATTCAAAGGAAAGCCACTGGTAGGATCTTTACCTCAGTAGGACTTAGATGGAAACCAACAAGAAGGATGTTTAACATGTAAGGAAAAATATGTCCAATCATTAAAACCTCTCTTACCAATATAGTGCCTTCAGGAAATAGACTCCATACCATAAGTGTTCCAGCTGTAGCACCTAGTACGGAAATAAGAATGAAATATTCCATTGCTAAAAAATTCACTGATTAGAGCTCATATAAATATCTATGGTCATCCATTCAATCCTCCCAATTTTGCCTTTGTAAGAAGCCCTGCAATTCCAAAACAATCTTCCTAGAATTTTGGATTTCTAGGTGTAACTTAGGATTGCTAACAGTATGGAACCCAATCAAAAGTTGGGGATCTAGACCTTTGTAAATAGTTTTCTTTTTCTTTTCTGTGCAAATTGTAGAAATTGTTCTTTGGTATTTAGATTCTGGTTATTCCAAGCACATGACTAGACAATGTGACAAGCTCATTAATTTTGTTTCCATGTTTATTGGTACGGTTAGATTCAACAACGACCACTTTGCAGCTATTATAGGATACAGAGATCTACAGATTGGAAATATTACAATTTTACGAGTTTACTATATAGAAGGTCTTGGTAATAACCTATTCCCTGTTGGGAAATTTTGTGATTCGGATCTTGAAGTAGCATTCAGAAAACACACCTATTTTGTACGTAACTTAGAAGGTATTGATCTACTTTTGGGATCTTGTGGTTCTAATCTTTACACAATCTTAATGGACGAAATGATGAAGTCTTCTCCAATTTGTTTACTCTCCAAAGCCATAAAGACAAAATCTTGGTTATGGCACCATCGTTTGTCTCATTAGAACTTCGGCACTATAAACCAGCTTGTTAAATAAGGTCTTGTCAAAGGCTTACCCAAATTAAAGTATACTAAAGATCACTTGTGCTTAGCATGTCAAATGGGTAAAAGTAAGAAAGAACCCCATCCACACAAGCTTGAACCAAGTACAAATGAGAAACTTCAAATGCTGAATATGGATCTGTGTAGACCTATGCAGGTAGCAAGTATAAACAGGAAAAGATATATTCTTGTCATTACTGATGATTATTCTCAGTTTACTTGGGTGAAGTTTTTGAGGACAAAAGATGAAACTCTAGAGATTATTATTAAAATTTTGAAGCATGCTCAAGTCAGTCTTAACGCAACAGTAAGATATCTTCGTGCAGACAAAAGCACAAAGTTTATCAATTAGACACTACAAAATTATACGGAAAATGTTGGAATTACTCATCACACATCCATTGCACGTACTCCACAACAAAATAATGTAGTTGAAAGGCGTAATTGTTAGTTGGTAGAGGCTATAAGGACCATGCTTATATTCTCTAAATCTTTGTTTTTCCTATGGGCTGAAGCTGTTGCTATTGCATGTTAAACTCAAAACTGCTCCCTTATCCATCCTCGCTACAATAAGACTCCATATGAACTACTCAAACATCGCAAACCAAAACTCAAGTATCTTCATGTTTTTGGTGCATTATGCTATCCAATAAATGATTTTAAGGATCTTGGTAAACTATAGCCTAAAGCAAACATTGGAATCTTCATTGGGCACTCACCATGCAAAAAGGTTTATCAAATCTACAACAAAAGGACCAGACTGATAATGGAAACAATGAACATACAATTTGATGAACTTACCCAAATGGCTTCTGAACAACACAGTTTAGGACCCGAACTTCATAGGATGACTTCTGGACACATTAGTTAAGGACTCGTGCAAAACCAGGCTGCTTCAACATCAGCTAAACCTCCTACAAAGAATGATTAGGATTTGCTGTTTCAACCCATGTTCGACGAGTACTTCAAACCTCCAAGTGATGTATCTACAACAATTTCCGTTGCAACTCTACCTCCACCAGATACAGCCAGAGCTTCTTCTTCTACTACCATTGATCAAGATGCTCTCTCTTTAAGTACTTCATCAAACAATGAATTAACATCTCCTTTAATCAATTCTACAAATGTTGAAGAACCAAATAATAAAGAAGAAGCATAGTTTGATAGTGACACTTTTACAAATCCATTTGCTTCTCCAGAAACTAGCTCAGCTGAGTCATCATCAAGGATTGTAGACACTTCAAACATGAACACCTTCCAACAACCTCATATCAACAACATAAGATGGACAAAAGATCATCCATTAGTGACAATCATTGGCAATCCATCTAAACCTGTTTAACTAGACGTCAACTTGCTACTAATACCTTATGGTGCTACTTTCACACCTTCTTAACAAAAGTCGAGCCCAAGAATTATAAAGAAGCCATGACGGAATCCAGCTGGATTGAAGCTATGCAATAAGAAATTCATGAGTTTGAATGACTTGAAATGTGGAAATTAGTACCAAGACCATCCAAATTTATGATCATCAACCTAAAGTGGATCTTCAAAGTGAAACTTGGTGAATATGGCGGGGTGTTGAAAAACATGGCTAGATTAGTTATTAAAGATTTTCGTCAGGAAGAGGGGATAAATTTTGAAGAATCTTTTGCATCGGTTACGCATATTGAAGCCATTCGCATCTTCGTTGCCTATGCTGCTCACAAGAATATGATAGTATTTTAGATGGACGTGAAGACTTCCTTTCTCAATGGTATTCTTAAAGAAGAAGTATACGTCAGTCAACTTGAAGGATTTGTTGATCAAGATCATCCAATACATGTTTTCTGACTAAAGAAGGCATTGTATGGACTAAAACAAGCGCCAAGGGCTTGGTATGACTTACTATCAAAGTTCTTGATATCTCAACAATTCATCAAAGGTGTAGTTGATCCAAATTTGTTCATACAGAAGGAAGGAGAGCATATAGTATTGGTACAAATCTATGTCGATGAAATCATATTTGCCTCTAGGAATCCTAGTTTATCTGATAACTTTGCAGATCAAATGAGCAAACGTTTTAAGATGTCAATGATGGGACAAATGTCTTTCTTTTTAGGACCTCAAATTTCTCAAAATTCTAGAGGCATCTTCACAAACCAATCTAAATAAGCTCTTAAAATGCTTAAGAAATTTGGTTTAGACCAATGTGATCTTGTTGACATTCCCATGGTGGAAAGCTTAAAACTAGATGAGGATCCAAACAGGACTCTAGTTGACCCAACTCACTATCGAGGCATAATCGGCTCCCTAATCTACCTCACAGCCATTTGCCCCGACCTAGTGTTTGTCGTCTGCATGTGTGCCCACTATCAGGCAAAGCCTACCGAAAAGCACTTAAATACGGTTAAATGGGTCTTTTGATACCTTAAAGGAACCATTAATATGGGTCTTTGATATCCGAAGGACACCGGATTTGATCTAACAGCTTTTGTAGATGATGACCATGCAGGTTGCCAAGACTCAAGGAAAAGTACATCGGGTAGTGCACAATTTTTAGGTGAAAAGCTAGTAAGCTGGTCATCTAAAAAGAAAAAGTGTACTACAATATCCACAACTAAAGCTGAATATGTCTCCTTGTCCGGTTGCTGTGCATAGATCCTATGGATGCTGTCTCAGTTAACTAACTAGGAATTTGACTACAACAAGATTCCTTTGTATTGCGACTCACAGAGCGCCATTGGCTTATCTTGCAACTCCGTGCAACACTCCATGACAAAACAAATTGCTATCATATACCTTTTGGAACAAGTTAAAAATGAGATTGTTGAACTCAACTTTGTCAAGACTGCTTATCAGCTGGCGGATATATTCACTAAAGCACCCGCACGAGAATGCTTCAAATTTTTGGTCAAACGCCTAGGCATGCAAAGTAGTACACCTGAAGAGCTGAAAGAACTTGCATAGTCAGACAAAGAGTACTCCAAATTACTACTTCATGTATCACAGGTACTATATGTAAAATAGTTTATAAAAACAAAAAGAACAAAAAGATTTTTCATTTTTCAAAAATATTTTTTCAAAAACAAAATACAAAAATATAAAATTCAAAATAAAATACAAAAACAGAAAATTTCAAAAACCATAAAAAAATCTTCTCGACATGTCTTTTAGAATCGATAATATCTACGATCTTAGAAATGTCATTTAATAATGACACGGGATTGTAGATAAAGTTTGACTGAAAGTTCAAAACATTTTAAAACATGTCTTCTCAAATTTTCTTATGGTTTGTTATTAAATATCAGATAACAACCCGGTTCTCAAAGAAAATAAAAGTGTACGCTTCAGTACGTTTATCCTTAACAACAAAAAGAGAAATATTTTTGGTCTTAAGTTTATCAATCAAAACATTCTAAGTTTTGAAATTCAAGAAATGGCTTGTGTATATTCTGCTACACAACCCGAGCTTTCTAAATAAGATAAGTGTATGCGTCAGTGCGTTTATTTTTCAAACAAAGAGAAATCTTTGTCAACCCGAGCTACTCAAAATGTGTTCTAATCAAACATATTCGGGTCAATCAATTTTTCAAAATGGTGGAAATTAATTTAGAATCTGTTTTGTCATTTAATGGAAAAAGATTTTCAAGAAATTTCAAATACTCGAACAAATCCAAGAAATCTTTAAATAGACTATGAGTCTTTCTTCGAGGGGAAGATCGAGCTTTTATATGAAAATTTCCAAAAAATGTTCAAAAAGAAAATTATCAGATTAAATTTCATAATCAGGAAAATAATCAACAAAATTTGAACACTCAAACAAATTCTACATCTCTTTAAATAGAAAACGGGTATTTGTTTGAGGGGGAGAACGTGCTTTCCCCGCACGCCGCCCGCCCTCGCTTTTTTTTTTTTTTTTTTTTTATTTATTTTTTTTTTTTTTTTTTTTTTTTTTTTTTTTTTTTTTTTTTTTTTTTTTTTTTTTGTTTTTTTTTTTTTTTTTTTTTTTTTTTTTCACTTCTTCTTTTTTTTTTTTTTTTTTTATTTTTTTTTTATTTTTTTTTTTTATTTTATTTTAAGTAATTTTGAACGCTTAAACAACTACAGCTCTTAAAATAGAAAGATGTATTTGTTTGAAGGAGAGAAATTAATTTTTAACCAAGATATTTTGAACGCTCAAACAAATTCTACAGATCTTTAAATAGAAAACAGATATTTATTTGAGGGGGAGAAATTATTTTCAAAAAAATAATTTTTTCAAAAATAATTGTGAAAATAATTTTGAAAAAGTGTTTAAGTTAATTAATTGGTCATCGTTTGAGGGGGAGTTAATGAGATTAACTCCGAGGCTATTTTTTCAAAATAGGTTTAAAACTTAAGGGTAATTAGTGTAACTTTAATTAGTTATATATCTTTAGGACCTAAAATGTGATCTAGTTTTATATTTAAGATGTTAGGGGTCTTGCTTAAACTTTAGGCTTAGTTTAAAAGAGTTTAAAACCTCTAGGGACTAGTTTTGCCAAAAATCGAATCCCCACCCTTTTATACCCCTCCAACCGATCCACTCACACACACAACAAATTTTACCAAAAAATTTTCTCCTCCCTATTTCTTTCTCTCTTGAGGATCGGCCAAAACCACAAGACCAAAAAAGAGTCTAATTTTGATCAAAGGTAAAACAAGAAAGTTATTAATAATCATCTTCTAATTATTCTTGTAACAAGAATTATTTCATCTTTTCACAAATCTTGAAATATCATAGTTTTTTATTTAGGGTTCATAAAAATTAAAAGTGTTTAGATGTAAAATTTTCTTGAGGGTTTTTGTAGATAATGATGATACTAGACTAGTGTTAGCTCAAATTAAAGTAAATCATTGATTTAAGCTGATCAAACAAGGGGTGCTTGTGTGCCCTTTTTTCTAACCGAAAACCACCCAAAGGGTGTGTTTCTTTTGATTGTTTGAATGTAATTGGTTGTTTTGATAGCTTAATATCATTAATCTTGCTAGTTGGAACTAAAAAGGTTTAATCTTTAAGCCTTAAACACAAAGACTATATATTTTTGAAGATGAAGACTAAGTGTTTGATGAAATGTATGTGAAGACTTTGGTGAAAATTGAAGACTCAAGACTTAAAGACCTTAAAGACGAAGACTTGAAGTCTAAAACCGAGCAAAAATAAGTCAACCTCATGGATCGGTTGAACCTTGCCAAACAACCCACCAGGATCGGCAAGCCAGACCAACCGGACCATGGAAAATGTCGGTCAGGCATGGCCAACGACCTACGTTGGTCGGTCATCATGGTTCACCAAACCTTCACCTTGGTCGGCACCTTGGTTCGATTACACCTTCGTGTTTGTAAAATATTTGGTCTGAATTCAGTCCAAGTCCACCACAGCCCAGTGTTGAAACCCAAAATTGTCTTGGCCCATTTAAAGCACAATAAGACTTTTAGTTTGTTTCAAGCCCAATACCGTTTGGCCCGATGTTCAAGCCCAACGATTTATATTATTTGACCCGGTTTAAAGGCACATTGGACCGAGACTAAGTTTGACTTTTGTTTGACCCTTGTCTCGCGTTTGACCAAAACGATATATTTTTCATAACTTTTATCAATAAAACACTAAAAGATTAGAAATTTCAAATATCAAAATGAAAAAGGTTTTAAATAATTTAAAAAGTTCACAAATTTTAAAAGTGTTTTTAAAACTTAATAATTTTTTTCAAAAAATATTAATGTTTTTAAAATTCACAAAAATGAACGAATTATTTAAATAAGGATTAAAACGGATATATTTAATTGTGTAAATTTTATATGATTTTTAAAATATCTCGTTAACTTAATCTCAAAACCTTGAACTTAGAAGATCAGATCGTTGAATTAGTTTGACCATGTCTATGTATTTTGACCGTTGACCATTGACTCTAATCGTTGACTAAGTTTGACTTTCTTAATCCCATGCATAATAAGTTCTTTTGATATGAAATTGATTATGTGTTCACATATATGAATACTTTTTCTACCTGTTATCTGTGAAAATGTCAAAAATAGTTTAATCAAATACTTTTATATCGAAAAACGTGCCAGTAATCTATGATGTAGTGACCTGTCATCATAAGATATAAGAATATTTCAAAATAAACTATCTTTCTCATTAAATGTGTTATATTGGATATATTACTCTTAAACTTCACCATAGTACACTAGGGTATTATTTATAATAATCATGGTCGATCTTCGGATTAACCCCACTAGTGAAGTGGATTACTATACTAGTACTTGTAATACGTGTGGTATTCCCAAGGCACTTAATCTCGTACGAGATATTTTCCAAAAATAATAGTAATGATGTGTCCAGATTTTATAAACTTTATTGCTACAGATTTTTACACGTCATTATCTATTGATTTTTAAAATAACACAATGCCTTTCAAATTAAATTTCTAAGACAAAAGTTCTTTCGAGTCTACTTTGAAATAATTTGACTAAGAGTTACTGATAAATCAGGATGACTATTAAAGCTAGTTATCACCTAAAAGCTGATAATGTATCCCTTTAGCAAATCAGTGTATCTTCAGGGCTCAAGGTTATTTTACTAAAAGAAAAACTCATTCTCATGCGAAACAATCGTTTTCTGAAAAGTTTTTTTCCATACAAATGATGCTATTTCTCTAAAGATCGGTTAAGATGAACACTTTTAAAGCATGAGAAAATTCAAAATTCTTGTTCATTCTTCCATCTTTTATCTGGCGGAAATAGTATCCAGAATTTAACTTTAAGTGAGGATAACTAAAAACAGAATGAGAGATAAAAATCGTATGTGAAAAGAAAAGAGCATACGTCTTGTGTCAGCAAAAGCAAAAAATAAAGGCACATGAGAAAGAAAATGACATAAGTATGGACAAAAAAATGAACATCCATACAAAATAGACATAGTGAATAAAAATAGAAAATGAAATAAATGTTTTTAAGTTTGTATTCAGAATTCAACATGTCAAGAACAAAATTTCCCAGCATGAAATTATCTCTGATTGAAACAACTGGGTCCATGTGCTAACAGACTTGTCAGTAAGAAGAACAACCAGCGTGTTGCTTCAGATTTACATATCACTGATACCATGCTGAGATTTGTTGTTGAAATTCTAAGACACACAATACTTACAATCCGAATTTCTTACGTACAAAACCGTACCTATCATCTACATACACCAGTTTTGGACAACCATTCAAATACCAACAAAAACAACCATACTATTTACCTTTAATTAAGAAAAATCACACTTTACTCTCACACTGAACTACTCAAAATGTATTTCAGATGCCTCTACCTAATCCCACAACACGTATATCAAACTCCCTCAGAGATTCAAATTCTTGAATTCAATTAGACACGTGGTTATGATGAAGGATCCTGAAACTAAGTGATTGTCGTTTCAAAAATGGTAGCCACAAGGACTTCATCAACATGGAGAGCTATTTCTGAGTGTACTCACAAATGTCTTCGGGAAAATGACTCAAGCTGGGACACAGTCTAAGACTTCTAATTACTTCAGATATTATGAGGTATCGTTCACTCTACCAATTTAGATTCCGTATCATTAATTTAGGACGAATTCGAATGGCAAACAGTGGAAAGATCATCTAGACTATCAAATATGTCTAAGATGTTGTACACCCGCTTCACCAAGCTTATCATTGACTACCTTCTTTCACTCAACAAGAATATTCCTCATAGATCAAACTCTAAGTTGCACAGTTCACAAGATGATCATCCCATAACCAAATTGTTAAGTACAACTAACGGTGAATACAACTTTGGAATGGAAGTTCCTGATGCTAGGATCAGTGATGCAATCAAGAAGAAAGTAGGGCACAAGTATTATATGGCTAAGAAAGTGGAAAGTAAGAAAGTTAAAATTGTTGATGAACCAAAAAAGCAACACGTATCTCCAGTCAAAAGTAGAAGAGGAAAAGGTTTTATGTGTTATGGTGATCAAATAGCAAATCGTTCACAAACTAATCAAGAAAGATGTTGTGCAAAAGAATACAGATTCTTTACTATAGGCTGAAGAAACAGTTGTAGGTGACTTGCAAACTCCATTAGTATTCAAGAATCGCGCTCTCAACGACGTCGAATGAGTCAATTAACAATTGACAATTGATAACCAAACTGACAAAGCCATTGTAGATATGTACAATGAGTGGGGAAACCCTTAATTTTTTATACCAATATCTTCAATTACACTTGAATCAAACCCTTGTACCCTTAATTTTAATAAAAATCCATTGAAATCTTCATAAACCTAATTCTTGAAAAATATGTTGCATGGGGATTTTTCCTTAAGGATTAGTAGAAAAGATTAATGTAGTGAAGGTTTAGGAAGTTATGGAAGTAGATGATCAAAGTTTTGGGATGGTGGTGATGGTGGTCTTGGTTGTGTCGAACCAACACAGAGGAGAAAACACAGAGTTTTTTTTACAACTTAATACTGTGAGTTTTTAGGAAAGAGTTAGAATTAGGAAGGAGTATTTATATTATCAAGATTTTGTGTTTAGTAACATTTTTTTAGTAAAAAAAAATATGGTAAAGGTTGTTTGGATCAAACATGGTTGGCCACAATGTGGGCTTGGACCATGTTGTAATAATTTTTTTTATAAATTTACTACTTACTTGGGCTTAAAAACACTTATTTAATTATCAAAAACGTATAAGTATAAGTTTGGCTCGGTTTTCAGCAAGACGCGAAGTAGAAACGTAAAAATAGTAAGAACAAAATTTTTAAAACCTAGAGGTGAATAATGGAATTATCAAACTGCGATAGACATGTAGACGGAAGAAATTCTCAAGTACAACATGAATTTAACTAGGAGCACGATATTTACTGAATCGGGTAAAAGTAAAATAAAATTTTACTTGGCGGTAACAATAGGAATAAAATACAATTAATTTATTCACCTGAAAACACGAGTTCTCACAACAATTGTGCGCCACACTTCCCATCTGATATAAAGCATTTATGAAGACTTTAATGCTACTGCATTTACACCCTAAGTACGTCGCACAATCTTTTGTGTGCGCCGCACTTTTCACCCAAATTCAGCCTATAAATAGAGGATGAATTTTTACTCTCAATTCATATTCCTCCCTATTTCTCTCACTCAACAAAACACATACAAACCTCATTCCTCTCATCTATCGTCATCTAAACACCAAAAACACTACTCCCCTTGAAGAACAAAATATCCAACAATCAAGAACGAAGACGGTTTCCAACTTAGTTATTGAAATAATAGAAGTTTATGTTAAATCTACTTTTGTTATGAACACTTTAGCCATGAGAGGCTAAATCTCTCATGACTACTCGGTGATGTTATGATAATGAATAAGCATTTGGTATGATCATGATCCCTTTAATCTCAAGCTTATGTTGAAATCCTATTATATCTTATCTTGACCATCTTTTCTTATTAACTTAATATATATAGTCATATTGGTATAGGTCGAAAGACCCGGTATGATCTATGTGGTTTTAAAGATTTGTCTATGATCTTTATCGTTTGTGTCGAGAAATCCACTTTCGTAATTGATAAATAAATAAGCTTTGATATACTAGTAACTGGATTATTTGAGTGACACATTTGGTCTAGTTAACTAAATATAAGTCTTGAGTTAAGCAAGTTAGTTTGTGAAAACATTTTCTGACGAGAAAATCCTTTTTATAAACTAAGGTTCCATCTTCGTGGTCTAATCATTTCCAACGCTTATATGCTATTTTCAACTACCCGAGTAGTCATCTTTATTATCATTGGTAAAACAAAAAGTTATTTTCAAGTTAAAGTTTATTTTTTTCTGATTATTTAAATACTACTTAAATCCCTGTGGACAACCTGGTCTTACCTAAAAAGATTATACTACATACGTGGGTTATACTTTTACCCGTGTGTTTCCCTATAATAAAATCGGTATTATTAGTCATTATAAATTTTAAGCTTTTTAAACACATCACTTATCTTGATAAGTTTGTGTTAGTGTTTATAGACGATATCTTAATCTACTCTAAGACTCGGGAGGAGCATGTAGAACACTTAAGGTTAGTCTTGGGACTGCTCAAGAAGGAGAAATTGGATGCTAAATTTTCTAAGTGTGAATTATGGCTAAGGGATGTGCAGTTTCTTGGGCATGTAATAAATGATAATGGGATTCACATAGACCCTAGTAAGATTGAAGCTATTAAGAATTGGAAAGCCCCTAGAACTCCGTGGAGGTTCATTCGTTCTTAGGATTGGCTGGTTATTACCGTAGGTTCATTGAGAACTTTTCTAAGATAGCTAAGTCTCTTACTATCTTGACACAGAAGTGTAAGACTTTCGATTGGGGTAAGGAACATGAATTGGCATTTCAAACCTTGAAGGATAAGTTGTGTAATGCGCGGACTACAAATTTATGCCCTGATTGCTGCCTTGGTTAAGTGAATAGGTAGACTAAGTAGGTGACTTAAGATTACAAATGACGTTCTGTTTCTTTGGATAGGTGACTTGGACCAATGGACTGCTAGCAATATAAGGAACAATTAACATAAGTAGGTAAAGGCCACGATGATAGGTTTTGATATCCACCAATGTTGACTCCTAGATAGATTATAATCAGAGGTGTAAGCTTTATGCGGGTTTAGGTTAATTGTGACAGGATTAATTGGAATACAAACCTAGAGTTTAGGGAGAAGAACGACCTAGCTTAAGAATGATACAACACCAATGAAGTAATACAATCATTGCACTCATAAAAAATTCCTACATTTTTAGATTAAACTGGCTAATACGTTTTCCTTACATTAGTGCTTGACCGCTTCTTTCTCGTTTGTTTATCTGCTTGTGTGTGTTAATTGTCATATTTGTCTCATTAGTTTAGATTAAACCAAACTCGTACCAGTCTCTCAGGCTGAACCCCCCTTTGCGTTAGTTTAGGTAAGTAGAATTAATTATGATATATTAGGACTAACCTAGATAACTAAAATACTGATAGATTTAAGTATTAACGCTCACTCTTAGTGATCGACACCATACTTACCAACGAACCTACAACTGATTAGGTACACTGCTCGTTAGTGTTTGTTAATAGGTAAAGTTAAAAATATAAAAAGTAAAACTTGAAAATATAAAATACCTACACACGACGACACATCACTACCGTTTAGGAATTTCCAAGAATGCGTCCTATTTTTAAGGATACCAGAGGGAATGGTAACCTTATAAGCTTTCTTGTATGCATATATCCGCATGTAGATACTTGAATTGGCCCTATCTTACGATGTGTTTCGTTTTTTTGTTATTTTCTTTACTCTTATGCAATGATCAACTATGTCTGGAGTACGCTTTAATTTCCCTTACTCTGGCCAATATTGGAGATCTCAAAGGGAAAGCCATATCTGCCAAGAGTAGATTTGTTTCAGAACAGCAAAACGAGCCCCTAAAAAATAAACACCACTCGAAGTCCTATCACTCTTTAAGCTTGATGATACTTATGTGGTTGATTTTGAGCTTTTCAATCGTCTCCCTATCTCTTTTATAACTATGTCTGAGGTTCATGTAAGCTTTGTAATATCCTTTTCTCTTTTAAAGGATATGCTTAAATCCTATTCTTCTAACCTTCAAGCTATCCGCGAAGAATGCTTCAAACTTGTCCTTTTCTAAGGGGGATACGAGATCTAATTCTTTTGTCCTTTGGGGCATTCTAAACACAACCTCATCATCTTTCTAGGCAAACCTAATCAATCCTAAGGACTCATCATAAGTGAGTTTGGATGCACGCGGAAAAGGTTCTCCCAAGACAACATCACCTAAGCCGCTATCAATCATGCTTCCCAAATCTTCTAGAATCATAAAGTCTATAACATAAACGAAGCATCCAATGAATATATGCATTTTTTGGCTCTCCTAATGAAGTTGCAAAACTTGTATGGTTGGTATGGGTTCCTACGTGCTTGAAAGGTTTTTTCTTTTATTTTGTTGTAATAGGCACGGGACATGATGTTAACAGGAGATTATAGATCCAAGTATGCATGGCTCGTGTAAACGGTTCCGTTACACAGGGAATCTTTAAACTCCAAGGGTCACCTCTCCTAATTTTGGGCTCTAGGGTCAAGAAATGGGGTTGAGGTTCTCCTAATAGTTCCCTATGGTAAGCTAGTTCTTTTTCTGTAGGAAACCTATTTTTAAATAGTTCATCCTTAAAATTGTTTCTTTGTTGCGTTCTTAATTCGAGTTCCTTGGTTCTCTTCTCAAGACAAAAAATCTCAGAGTCAGAAGATTAGTTGGTCATTTCATTAATGGTTTTAAAAAGAAGAGAATCAATAGTCTGCCTTAATAGCTTGTTTATTTGGGCTGTAAACTTAGCGTGAGTAGTGTCAAGGGATTCCTGAGGAAATGATCCTAAGGTTGATGATGGATTCGCATTCTCCATAGTGAAGAATGGAATAGTCAATGGAAGTTACGAACAAACAAACAAAGAAAAGATAGACTACAAGAAAGCTAATATGCGAGAATTAAATTTTCACTTGAAAGAATTCAAGCAAGTAGAACTAAGCTAAACTATGATCAAAACCTAACTATTACCCAGGTGGCGGGGCCAAAAACTTGATGCGGTCATCGTTAGACTTCAACAAGAAGTTTTACAACTCCCTAGGTAGAGCACCTAATCGTTGGAGTAGTAGTATAGGCAAGACTCGGGGGGTTGTTATCGTTCACTTAAGGAATAGGTTGGGAAGGCTTGATCACAATCTAACAAAATTCTAAGGGTTGAAGGAAGATTATTTTTGTAATTTTGTATTTTATGGAAAGCGAGTAAATCATATATTTGAGAGGAGGTTTGGTTTTAGCTATTAACTAAATATAAATCTAAACTAATTTGGTGATAACAATAAGATAAAAGACTATGTTTATTTAATCATGTATTACTCCCTAGATTGCTTCTCCTAGTGTTGTTTCCTTGTCACCCTTGTGATGATCTGTGTAACCATTTCCTAAGTCATGAACAAATTACACAAACCTGCCGTCTACTTAGTATGCCGCTAGAGCAACGCACGCGTAAGGTAGTATAAAGACTGTTATACGTTCCCTAGGAGTACACTAAGTGCATGTAAAATATATTAAAAGTAGATCAACCATATTAGGGGGCAAGGTAGAATGAAGACTGTTACCCGATGGTATCCTTTCTACACAATCACGTTTCCTTAGACATATCAACAGCGATACAAACAAAAGCTGGTTTTCTAAGAGCTAACGTGTACATCCATCACAAGAAGCAACACCACTAAGATCTACATTCTAGGTTTCATACAATCATAAATAAATGCAATAGGAGGTTTAGCCAAACATGTTAAAGGTAAAGCAAGAGCATAAATAGACCAAATAACACAAAGACATATTGAATGATTAAGTAAACCTTACTTGATTAAAACATGAGTTGGAGGAAGTACAATAAGGTTTTTAGGCCCTAAAATCACCCCTAACAGCTGCTAAACAAACTAGGGTTTGTACCCTCTTTTTATTCTAAAGTTACACACTCAAAACCCTCAATTCGGGTTTGTATATATAGGAAAAACTCTGTGATGGCGTAGCATTTTAATCGTGACGCCGTCATGCATAGAATATTCTAGATATTGGGCTGGGTCGTATACTGTGATGCCGTCGTAAGATATGGAGACGTCGTCTTGATCTTCGTGGTGACGGCGTCACGTTGTAGTTGTGACGCCGTCTCCAGCCACTATAAAGACATTCTTGATAGATGTTGGTGTAGGTCCGTAGTCTTGTCTATTTCTTCTCTAAATGAGCCCAAGTCAAGTGTACTTCTTCCAAATGTCTTCCAAATGCGAAATACCTAAAAAGGAATGATTAAGTACCTATTTTGGGCATAAATGCACGATTTTGGGGGTTAAACGACCCTAAAAAGTGTATAAAATGACACCTCATCAACTCTTATGAACAAATTGGTAAAATCATACTTCTCACAAATGGCTTGTAATAAATCGGTTTATAATAACATTCATAGGTCGAAAGGGTGTGTTAATCTAAACCGTGTTATATACAATTTCATGATATTACCTATTGATTGGAATTGTGTGACTTTGATTTGTTTGCTATTGCTTAAGTATCTACTCGATATTCCAACACTCCATTGATATGAATACTAGTTCCGAACAAGTAGTTTTTGTTATATTGATTCTCGTTGAATTTGCATCATTATACTCTTCGTGTTATTTGTTGCTTATATGGTATGTTTGGACGTGACAACCATTATACCACTTTCGTGTTACTTGTTGCATAGATTCTTCACAACTAAAAACACCCAAATCCTAGTGAACAACCTCGGCTTACCACACCAAGCTAGCTACATATGAAAGGGTCATACTTTCCCGTGTGTTCTTTGCTTATTTGGTAATTCGTGTTATAAATTTAAAACTAGTAGTTGCGAGACACATCAAGTTTTTGGTCCCTTTTCTGGGGATTTGTTTGTGTTTTTATGTGTTTTGAATCTTTATATTTCTTTTTATTTCATTTGTGCATAATTTGGCTTGCGAAAAAATCACCTAAAACCACTCAGACGAAGCCAGCCGGCCGGCTGACTCCTCGTCAACCCAGAATCTTCACCCAGCCGCCCTGCTGGACTACTCTGCTAGCCGGCTGGGACTCTTTTGATTAATTTTTTTTATATTATTGGCATTTTACCTCGTATTCTAGTTCAAGCCTTGTTTAATATTGTTCCTAGTTGTGTTTTAACTTGATTAAACCTGTGTTTGTCGAGAAAGAACCAACTAAGCACCTTTTTCATTTGATTTACGAGTAATCAAACCCAAAAGAACCACCCAAATGCTTCGTTTGGTACTACTTGTGCCACTTTTGTATTTCTATCCGCTCCGGTTTGATCCCAAACCCCGTGGTTAGAACCCGAAGTCCGTTAAACCGTCGGGTTTGATAGATTTGGTACAATATTCATTTTGTGGTTTCGATTGAGTTTTTCTTTTAATTTGTTTCTTAATTTGCTAGAAAACAGTTTTTTATAAAATTGTCTTTAGTATAAGATTTGAAAAAAAAGTCTTCTTTATTAGTCTTTATCTAAATATTTTTGTTAATAATAACAAAAATTACATATTATAATTGCTATATTGTATCATTAAATCTAAATACATCATTAGTCAATTGATAAATTGGCTCACCCATAGTGAACAAACTATAAGAGAGGTATAAGGCGGGTTGTTTTGCTTCCCTAAAGAAGTCGGGTATAGAGAAAACCACGCTTCAAAAATTTACATGAGTGATGACACACTGATGTGTGATCCCATGGAAGCCAATTACGTTGAAGGATATTGCGGAGGATATCACGACTGAAATTCCAAAAATTTGCATTCCTACCTAAACCGTTACTATCATCAATCCGAACCACAAAACCGAATGCCACATCCATCACAATATTTCAACAGACCCAGGACCTCACCGGAGAAGATGATGAGAGAGTGGATGGCTAGGCAGACGGAAGCAAATGAACGTATTAAGAACCAGGTGGTTGAATTAGAACGTCAAATTAATCAAGGTATAAGGAACCATAAAGCAATAATCTAGAATTTGGAGAGGCAACTTGAGTATCTTAAGAAAATCCCACAAACCAAACCCCTTCCTCATACTACAAATAAAAAACCGAAACATGAATTTGTCTACCAACCACCCTCAATCCGGAACGACAATGATAAGGGTGATGTTAAATTTATCGAGGAGGATGAGATCAAGCCTATTCCAACCATGTCAAACTCGAAACCAATCAATTCTAACTCACCAACTGTTTCACCTTTTCTCAAGTATTGCACCGTGCATATCCCAAACACGAATGCAAAGACGTTTGCAAATGATGTATTGCCAAATCATGTTGGTGACGACGAGTTAAAATCAATTGATAGCGTTGGAACTGGAAAGATGAAAAAGAAGAAGGACAAGGGGATGCCAAAGGAACCTAACAAAGAGTGGAAGTTCAATGAAAAAGCGGTTCCTCATAACGAAGACGATTATCACTATCAATGGCACCCCACTGAAATTCCCCATCTGAATCGTATCATCAAAGAATCTTAAATCTTAGGGAAGAGTCTAGCTAATGACTCAGAAATAAATTAAGCGCTTCTCGGGAGGCAACCCGATCTTTTAATTATTTGTGTAATTTATTTTTAGTTTTGAATAATCATGTACACCCTCAAAAAAATTGTTTTTTAACTTGTCAAATCTTACGTGTGGGAGTGTTACATGCTCATAGTATTTAATATATATTATTGTGTGCTTGTTGTTTATTTGTTTTGTTTTGTTTGAATAAATGTAGCAGGTAATGGAGGAGGATGCTTGGAGACGAAATCGATTGATCTCATAAGCTTATTCTAGCATTCTATCGTATTGAGTTTGATCACAATTTCTCATGCCCGGATGCTTGGTTTTCTCTTACACTTATTTCCCTAATTTTATACATTGATTCATTTTCTAGCATTAAGGGCAATGCTAAACTTAAGTGTGGGGGAGTAAATAGGGAAAACGAGACTGATTTTTAAATTTCCATATTTGTAGGCCAATTTTAAAATTTTTGTATACTTGTTTGCCCTTGTGATCTAGTTGTTTTCATGCTTTTAGGATAATATATTAGAATAACTGGATCATACCACTCGTAAAATACGGTAATTTTAAAAAATTTGAGATGTGTCCCGGTTAATATTGCAAATCTATTCTAGGATCGATAACATTTGCTAGCGCATTTATAGCCCTTTCCACTAAATTGTTAGGATTTGAACCTATTTCACATATAACATACATCTTTTATGTTCAATCTTTTTCCTATGAGTGTGTCGGTGATTTTATTTATTCTAGAACTTGTGCTTGTAAATCATTATGAATTCTGCAGTGAGATCACATTCGTATGATGATAAGTGTATATGTGTGATAAAGAGGCAACCTTAGGAATAAAACCAAATGGCCTTCCGTTTACATCTAATGATATTTAGCTAGCCAATTTGGTTAGTTAACCTCTCATATAGACCCATTTGTTAGCACTAACTTTTAGTGCTAGATACCCTTAGTTCACCCGTTGGGCCATCCCGTTCATTTGATAAAAATTTAAAAAATTTTAACTTTAAACCTTAGCTAACCCATAGTCAAAGTTGGATTGTTTTTTATGATTAGTAGTTATGCCACACTTCGCCATTTGTGTGTGCCATTATGACATAGATAAAGATTGATCACCTTTAGGTTTTGTATTTTTGTGGTGTATGTTTATGCGAAGTGTGGGGGAGGGGGGGGGTTTGATGTATGTGAAAAAAAGAAAAAAAATGAATAAGTCATCGAAAAAAGAAAAAAATATATGTGATGACAATAATAGCCAATATGCTATATTATTATGAAGATGAAGAAAGATGAAGTATTTGAGATATCGATTAGCCAATGTGATAAGACGCGGTATATATATAATATATTATATATTTATTATATATGTAGTACTATCTATGGTATATGTATATAGTTGATTGGGATTTGTCATTTATGTATATATATATTGTGTATATGTATATGTATATATATATATATATATATGTTACATATATATATATATTATATATATATAATAGATATATATTATTATATTATATATTATGTTTATATGTATATGTATACATCATATTTATTACTATACCATTATACATATATACATATATATATACATATATATATATATATATATATATATATATATATATATATATATATATATATATATATATATATATAGGGAGGGTATTGTAGTTGTAGTAGCTTTCAAGTTCGTTAAAATTATGAAGTGATCTTAACCATTTGAATCTATTATTAATACGTGATTTACTTATTGTTAGTATGATACAATTGAAATAAATTTTTTAATATACATAAAAAATTGATTGTCACAACCACAAAAAAAAATTGATACGCTATCATTTTTAGCTAGCTACATATGATACATAATTTTGCTTCACACACAAGACTATTATTAAGATAGTATACATTTTATTTGCCAAAAATTGAATGATACACATCTTACTTAGTTAACATTGAGTTAACAAATTAATTGCTAAACTATGATAAACAACTGATACACATACTGAAACTTTTAGTATATCAAAAATTCGCGAACAATTGCTGCTACACGAACCAAACTCTAACAAATCGTACACGAACCAACTTATCGTATTATACCTGGTAACCAACATATAATTAATTATAGTGACATTTGTCCAGATTTTTATTGCTTTCCACTTTTAACACTTTAAGCACCATACACTATTGTAATATATATATATTTATAGTATATATATATATATTATTATATATTAATATATTATAATATATATAATCAATATATACTCTATATATATATATATATATGTATGTATGTATAAGGCTATCGATATGTGAAGGAGGAATAAATTTGGTAACTATAATCATTTACAGGTTTGCGGATTGTTGGGTGACTAGCAACATTGGTTCTTAGACTTTTGACTTATATGATTCTCGTAATACACTCTCATATATAAAATCCTATGCCTTATACATACCCTTTATTAACCCGAAGCCTAACATTACAACCCCAATAAAAGTCCTCTTTAGATGTGTACACTTGGTGCTTACGCCCCCTTAGTTTTTGTTTTGTTTCTTGTACAAGCCTATGGTAATAAATTTGGTCACGACTGAGCTATGAGTGTGATTTCTCTTATATATCCACAACTAAAAAAATAAATAAGTGTTGAGTGAATTATACTTCATTCCTTTTTCATGAGGTGCTTAGAAATGTTTATCAAGCAAGAAAACCTTTGGATATTGTTAAACATCTCGGTTTTTCTCCAAAAGTTTAAAACGATGAATCTTATCTCGTACTTGTACTTGGTAGATTTGCATTACATTTTTCTAATCATTTTTGTGCACCATGTGGATTTATTTTTCTTCAAGTTGTATAAGGACAAGCAAACCCTTAAGTGTGGGGGGTGTTTGCGCCTTTTGTGCATATTTTTTTATAATAAAACAAAAAATATTCATATTTTCAAAAAATTTCTTTAAAAAAAGTTCTTATTTTGTCATTTAGGTATTTTCTTTTTATTTTATTTTCTTAGATTTGCTTGAGGGCAAGCAAAGTTTAAGTGTGAGGGAATTTGATAACGCTCAAATTGAGTATGTTTTTAGTTGCGTTATCCGTACTTTTGTATAAGTTATTTGGCTATTTATCTATGGTTTTGTTACTTAACTGTATCAAAGTGTGTTTGCAAGTATATTTGTAGCCAAGTACAAGAAAAGCAAGAAAAAGAAGTAAAAATGAAGTTTTTATACAAGTACGAATAATTTTGCATCAAGATCAAGCTCGAAAAGCATTTCAAGAGCAAACGAGTCAATCATACAAGCTTGCAAGTCCCAAGATAATGTTAAAGTTAAGTTATGTTGAAGAATAAAGACCCGCAACCAAGTTTCACACATTCGAGAAGCTTAAACGAAGGAATATTGGAAGTATTGTCGTCCTGACACACCTTTACCATTTTGACCATAACTAGAGCATACGAACTCCATTGGACTTGATTCAAGTGGCCACAGGAAGCTAAGAGAGAGATCTACAACTTGGAGTAAGAAAAATTTGTGACCAAAGGACCCTCAGCCAGCCGGCTGGCAATCTAGCCACCCAGCTGGGAAAACATCATTTTCTTCTAGTTGACTTTTAATGCTTGTTTTGATACCTCATCACTTGAGAACAATCAAGAACCTTCTAGGCCTCATTTCTCTGCATTATTATAACCCTTTGGCCCCAAGAAAACATTAAATACCTAAGGGCTTGCTCAAGTATAAATAAAAGACCATATAGCATAGTTTTGAATAATCAAATCATCATTCTCTATTCTAAACATCATCCCAACTTCTCCTCCACCCTTGAGGACAACTTTCCACCATTATATCTCTCCAAAAAGATCTCAAAACCTCTTTCATTTCTAGAAGTAGTGCTCAAGAACATCAAAAAATGAGTTGGGAACCATTTTTGGTTGGTATAAAGCGTATAGTCGATTGGAGGCTTAAGGGCTGCTCTAAATCCTTCCATTACCTATTGTAATCCTACTTGGGTAATTTACTTTTATATTTTCAGAATGTTTATGATTGAGATGATTGTTGAACCTTTGTGTTTAGTTGAATTAATCATGGAGTAATTTTCTTTTACCTGTTTGGAATGATGTAAACATAGATATGGAGTGTCTAGATCTTTGCAATATAAAATTATGATTTCGCTTATGAGTTTGCTTGAATTGATATGTGTCTTAACAACTTTTTGGTAAATCATAACCGGATCTATAGGTCGAAATGATTTCTTGTTATGAATATACAAGTTAATAGGACTCATAAAAGTTTAATCAAGAGTATAGGTCGAAAGGACACTTATGAACAAATTTGGTAAAATCATACTTCTCAGAAATGGTTTGTAATGAATTGGTTTATAATAAGATTCATAGGTCGAAAGGGTGTGTTAATCTAAACCGTGTTATATACAATTTCATGATATTATCCATTGATTGGAATTGTGTGACTTTGATTTGTTTACTATTGCTTAAGTATCTACCTGATATTCCAACACTCTATTAATATGAATACTAGTTTCAAACAAGTTGTTTTAGCTATATTGATTCTCATTGAATTTGCATCATTATACTCTTCGTGTTATTTATTGCTTATATGGTATGTTGGGACGTGACAACCATTATACCACTTTCGTGTTACTTGCTACATAGATTCTTCACAACCAAAAACACCCAAATCCTAGTGAACGACCTTGACTTACCACCCCAAGCTAGCTACATACGAAAGGGTAATACTTGCCCGTGTGTTCTTTCCTTATTTGGTAATTCGTGTTATAAATATAAAACTTGAAGTCGCGAGACACATCAAGTTTTTGGCGCTGTTTCCGAGGATTTGTTTGTGTTTATATCTGTTTTGAATCTTTGTATTTTGTTTTATATCATTTGTGCATAATTTGGATTGCAAAAAAATTACCCAAAACCACTCAGACGAAGCCAGCCGCCCGGCTAGAGCCTTCAGCCGGCCGGCTGACTCCTCGTCGACCCATAATCTTCACCCAGCCGCCCAGCTAGACTGCTTTGCCAGCCGGCTGGGACTCTTCTGATTACAATTTATTTTATTATATGCGTTTTACCTCGTATTCTAGTTCAAGCCATTAATCTTGTTCCTAGTTGTGTTTTAACTTGATTAAACTCGTGTTTGTCGAGAAAGAACCAACTAAGCGCCTTTTTCATTTGATTTACGAGTAATCAAACCCGAAAGAACCACCCAACCGCCTCGTTTGGTACTACTTGTGCCACACTCGTATTTCTATCCACTCCGATTTGATCCCAACCCCCGTGGTTACAAACCAAAGTCTGTCAAACCGTCCGGTTTGATAGATTTGGTACAATATTTGTTTTGTGGTTTCGATTGAGTTTTTCTTTTAACTTGTTTCTTAATTTGTTAGAAAATAGTTTTTTATAAAATTTTCTTTAGTATAAGATTTGAAAAAAAAAGTTTTCTTTATTAGTCTTTATCTAAATATTTTCGTTAATAATAAAAAATTTTACATATTATAATTGCTATATTAGATCATTAAATCTAAATACATCGTTAGTCAATTGGTAAATTGGCTCACCCATAGTGAACAAATTATAAGAGAGGTATAAGGCGGGTTGTTTTATTATCGTAAGGAAGTCGGGTTTTTAATATGCTTCGTGCTGACCCGCTTCTCTGCTTCTTTGTACGTTCAATGGAGCTACCGAGAACCTTTGATTGGATGATGTCAACATTTATCTAATATTTGTTAAGTTAATTTTCTTTTACATCATATAAAAAAATACAAAAGTATTTTTCTTTTTAAGTTTAAGTTAATCTTTTTATTTCATTTCCTATGACTTTTTGCAAATCGTTCTGGGTTTGTATAAACCCGCATTCTTAGGGTAAACACCTCGCTATTCCTTTCCACGAACTTAAACATAAAATCAAAAAGAGGACTAAATCCGAAAAGACACCAAACGTACCCCTCAAAATCGAATCACTCGAACCTCATGTCAAACAACCGTTCATTAAGGATGTTTTCGCTGTAAAATCCAAAATCAAGATATTGATGATGAAATTTGAAACTCCACCCGATTCCCCACCCATAACCGTCATTGATCCCGATGACCAACCAATGTGGTCAAGCACTAGGACCGTTGTTTCAACACCTAGTTATGTTATTATTTAACTCCATATTACTAATACTTTTCGTATCAAGGGTACCCACATGCAAATGATTCGGGACATTCAATTCGATGGGCGAATCTGGTCCGATCCTCACCGACATGTAGCCAATTTTATTGAGATTAGTAACCTATTCCAATATGGTGAAAATCAAGAGGAAGAGGTTAAATTGAGGACTTTTCCTTTCTCGTTATCCGGAGAAGCTAAGATTTGGTTTAACGAACTTAATGAAGGAACTATTACTTCGTGGAATGAAATAAGAGAAGCTTTTATAAGCTAATACTTTTCTCCCGCAAAGTTTAAACGTCTCCTAAATGACATTCATAGCTTTCACCAACTCGCTCATGAAAATCTCGTTGAAGCTTGGCTCCGTCTGAAAGAAATTCTTCGCGCTTGTTATGGACATGGTTTAACCAAAGGCACGATAATTGAAATATTTTGTCGTGGTTTAGACGATCCAACTCAATAAATTCTCGACGCTGGAGGAATCTTCCTCTACAATACTCCCAAAAAAACTTTCAAAATCCTCGAGGACAAGGTCCTTCTCAAGCTCGATTTCTCGAAGGATTCTCACAACCCCAAATCAAAAACCATTTTTTCTGCAGGTGGAAGCAACATCAACTCAGATCATGCCATATTGACGATGAAATTTTAAGCTCTCACTATAAATATTGATTCCAAATTCCTGAACATGAGGAAAGAACTTAAAGAGATGCAAGACGGGTGTAGAGATAACCACGCTTCACAAATCTACATGAGTGATGACATGCTGATGTGTGATTCCATGGAAGCTAATTACGTCAAAGGATATAGCGGAGGATATCATGACGGAAACTCCAAAAATTCGTATTCCTACCCAAACCGTTACTATCCTCAATCTGAACTACGAAACCGAATGCCACATCCATCACAATATTTCAACGAATCCAAAACCTTATCGGAGGAGATGATGAGAGAGTGGATAGCTAGGCAGACGGAAGCAAATGAACGTATTAAGAACCAGGTGGTTGAATTGGAACGTCAAATTAATCAAGGATTAAGGAACCACCAAGTGATAATCCAGAATTTGGAGAGGCAACTTGAGTATCTTGCACTAGTACAAAAAGTGGATTTGGTCACACATGGGCAAAATGGAACGGTCACACATTCACATATTTATGTGACCAAAGGTACAAAAAAAGACACCATTTACTAATTAGTCACACATGAACATTTTTATCGTGTGACCATTAGAACTGTATTGCCACACATTCGAACATCATGTGGCTAAAAGTAACTGGTAATATTGTTTGGTCACATATGAATTTCAAACGTGTGACCAATACAAGTAAGCTTGAAGCATTGGTCATGATATACATATAAATTGTTAGGATTATGAAAAAGACTCGGCCACCCACGTGTATCATTTAGTATAGCATAGCTCGTAGTTAGAAAGTAAGCATATGGATTTCGGTATTGGGTCGAGTCTTTTACCTAAGTGTAAGCCCATACCTAAGCCCATAAAGCTCATAAACACTTGTATATAAACCCTTTTCCAGCCATGGGAAGGGGTTGGTTGTTCTTTTTATCACATTTCATGCTATTGCATTTTCTCTCACTAGAAACCTTACTTTCTCTCTCTAGATATTTAGCCAACCCAATCATCCATGCTTGTGTTATGATATCCAATATACTACAATTGGTATCAAAGCCCATGGGATGATTAGCTAGATTGTGTGTGCGTTTCCTTGGTTAGTTTAGATCAAAAGTTTGGTTTTTTGAAGGTTTATGGTCTTATTCTTGACACTCTTTGATTCTTATGTTTGTGATGTTAAAGTTAGTGTTTTTATAGTTGTTATAACCTTCTAGGACCAAGTTGTGCAAAAGAAACCAAGTAAAAACGTTCAAAAGGGTGATTTTTAGGTGTTTTTAGGTGAAAAAGTTCGTATATTCTTCATTGCGTTTTGACCTTTCTGAGACATTCTTCGTTGCGTTTTGGTGAACAGTACTGCGTTTTGTCAGAAGAAAGTACACTGCGTTTTGTCGTTTTGTATAGTACAACAGTACTGCGTTTTGTCTTATTAGAGGTTGCGTTTTGGTCGTTGCGTTTTGACCTGGAAATTGCGTTTTGGTTCATTGCGTTTTGACTGCAGGTTGCGTTTTGAAGACAAGTGTTGCGTTTTGACTAAGGGATACTCTGCCCAATTTTTTATTTGGTTGCGTTTTGACCAAATCTCAAGGTTGCGTTTTGATCAAATCTCAGGCTGCGTTTTGGCTCATTTTCTTCATTGCGTTTTGACAAGACTAGGTTGCGTTTTGATGGAAACTACACTGCGTTTTGACTAGACTTCACTACGTTTTGCCTAAGTTTCATTATCGTCATTAAGTTAACTTATTTCAACCAAGCCAAATCTCAATCATACAACATATCACCTAATCCAACAAACAATCATCACTTTTAACATACAATCACTAATCATTGATCGATCAACTTAATCATATCACAAGTAATCACTATGGCTAATCTTTCAGAGGACATCCAATGTGCCGGTTCCGATACCCGACCACCTATGCTTGATAAGACTGACTTTGCATCATGGCAACAACGTATTCGATTGTACTGTCGGGGTAAGGAGAATGGGGTAAACATTTTAAAGTCAATTGATGAAGGACCATTTCAGATGGGGACCACGCGAGTAATTGTTGCTGAAGGAACTGAAGGTTCTCTCCATCTAGGTCCTGAACGACCTCGAGTCTATTCGGATCTGTCACAGGATGAGAAGGATAGGTACAATGCAGACATTCGGGCAACAAACATCATACTTCAAGGTTTACCAAAAGATATCTATTCACTTATTAATCATTACACTGATGCAAAGGACATATGGGACAATGTGAAGATGCTTTTGGAAGGATCGGAATTAACAAAGGAAGACCGTGAATCACAACTGTATGATGACTTTGAACACTTTCGTCAGAACAAAGGCGAAACCATTCACGACTACTATGTCAGGTTTGCCAAGCTCATTAATGACATGCGGAACATCAAGATGACAATGTCAAAAATACAGTTGAACTCAAAGTTTGTGAATAACATGTTGCCTGAATGGGGTAGATTTGTTACAGCTGTGAAACTTAACAAAGGCTTAAAGGATTCAAACTTTGATCAACTATATGCTTATTTGAAGCAACACGAGGCACATGCCAACGAGAATAAGATGATGTTGGAACGTCTCACACAACAGACAGTTGATCCTCTTGCCTTGATGTCCAATGTTTCACCTCAACATTATCATTCTCAGTCATCAACAAATCCACCGACCACATATCATCAACCACATTCTGCTGACACCTCACAATCTGATTTGGGACTTTCTCCAACTGACAACCTAATCGAGAACCTAACCAACACACTTGCCTTACTCACCCAGTCATACAAAACCTTCCTTCCTCAAACAAACAATCAACTCAGAACTTCATCAAACCCAAGGAATCAAGCTACAGTACAAGACGGCAGGGTTGTTGTTCAGAATGTTCAGGGTCGACAGAACAGAGGACAGGGTAATAATGCACGGGGTGCAGGTGCAGTTGGTTATGGGAGAGCACAGAACAGAGTGGGGAATGCTAATCCGGGTCAAGCTAGGCAGGTTAAGTGCTACAACTGCAACGGGGTAGGCCACATAGCAAGGAACTGCACTCAACCCAAGCGTCCACAGAACTCCGAATACTTCAAAGACAAGATGTTGCTGATGCAAGCTCAAGAGAATGGGGTAGTCTTGGATGAAGAGCAGTTATTGTTCCTAGCTGGTGGACAGGACAATGCTATTGATGAAGATGTGGATGAGCAACCGGTTCAAGACTTAGCTCTCAATGTGGATAATGTGTTTCAAGCTGATGACTGTGATGCGTATGATTCTGATGTTGATGAGGCTCCTATGGCACAAACTATGTTCATGGCTAATCTATCATCCGCAGATCCAGTTTATGATGAAGCCGGTCCGTCTTATGATTCGGACGTCTTATCTGAGGTACAAGACCATGATCACTATCAAGATGCTGTTTGTGATCATCATGAAGAACACGAGATGCACGACGATGTACAACCAAACCACGTTGTTGACTCACATGCCGATTATACGAGTGATAGTAATATGACTCCTTATGATCAGTATGTAAAGGACAACGCAGTGCCGGTTGTACAAAATAATGCATCTATGGTTCCAAATGATGCATATGTGATGATAGATAATGATGTGCATGAATCTGATGTCCTATCTGTCTCTCATACACCCCGTAATACAGTAGTTAATAATTCATTAAATGCTGAACTTGCAATATACAAGGAACAAGTTGAACTGTATGAAAGACGTGCCAGGTTTGAATTAACAGAAAGAGAACAAAAGATTGATGAGCAACTAAGAATAGTTATATGTGACCGTAATATTAAGGAAGAGAATTTGAAAAAGGAACTTCATTCTGTAAAATTGCAACTTGCCTCTACCATCCAACATAACAAGTTAATGGTAGATGAAGTTACATCTTTGAAAAAGGATTTTAATCAGAAAGAAAATAAATACCTTGAAGAATTTTTGGACTTTAAAAGCTTTAAAAGATAAGGTCATGATAAATTATATCAAACAAGGCCAGTTCTATTAAAACAGATCACATGATGTGTAAACCTAGGACCTATTATGATGAGGTGAATAAGGAGCTAAGCTACAAGAACCTCCCTATGTCTACAATCGGCAAGGCTAGTTCACCTCCCAGTGTATAGTGGTTATGTTAATTGTCACGATCTCGTTACCAAGTTCGTTAACCAATTTTTCCCCCCTTCAAAAACCACTCACCTTAAGAACAAAATTTCTCGTTTTTCACAAGAATTCGATGAATCTTTTAGTGAAGCGTGGGAACGTTTTAAGGGTATGCTTAGATCTTGCCCTCACCACGGATTTTCGGAGTTAACTCAAGTTGATACCTTTTATAATGGTTTAACCGAGAACGAACAAGACTCCTTAAATGCCGCGGCGGGTGGTAATTTGTTAAGTAAGACTACTAGGGAAGCTTTGAATATAATTGAAAACAAGTCAAAAGTGCGTTATTCGAGAAACAAAACAAATGCTTCTAGGGTTAATTCTAGGGAAAATGTTAGCAAAACGGATGAACGAATTGATAAACTTGCGGATCAACTTTCGACCTTAGTCGAGATTGTTTCTAAAAAGGTTGTTGTCCCTCCCGCACCGGTTAAGGCGGTTGAGGAAAATTGTGTTACTTGTGGTGGAGCTCATGCATGGTATAATTGTCCGGCTACCGATAATAACCAAAATGTTTGTGCAACCACGGGAACTTATAATCAACAAGCCCCACCAAATCGAGTTAGTAATCAAATGGCACCACCAGGTTTTGCTCCGGTGCAAAATCAAGGTCAAAATAGGAATTATAACAATCAAGGTCAAGGGAATAATTTCAATCGAGGGAACAATTTTCAAAATCAAGGTTTTCAAGGTCAAGTTAATCATGCTTCGAATTTTCAAAACCAAGGGTTTCAAAATCAACCGTTTCAAGTGCCTAATAATCAAGTGAACGATTTTTCAAATGATTTTTCGAATTACAAGAAGTCTAATGATCAAACGATTAGGAATTTGCAATACCAAATCACTTCGATGAAAGGAGAGTTAAAGAACGAGATTCAAAATACCATCAAGAATCAACAAACCGCTTTGATGAGTCAAAATAATGCTTTTCAAAACATGTTTCAAAATAATCTTCAAAACATGTTAAGTAGTTTCTTTCAAGCCCAAGCCTCACCTTCGGGTACTCTTCCGAGTAATACGATTCATAACCCGAAGGGCGAGATGAAAGCAATCACTACCCGAAGTGGTGTAGCTTACGAGGGACCCTCGAATCCAACTAAACCTTCCCCGAAAAAGGTAGTGGAACAAGAGACCGAGGGAATAACGGATGAAGAGCAAAATAAATTCCAAGGAAGTACCGCTCAAATCCCACCTCCGGTTATCCCTAAACCAATTCTGGAACCCGAGATTCCGAAGACTTTACCAAAATCAACTCCGATACCGGAACCCGAGATTCCGAAGACGGTACCTAAGCCAAGTATTCATTACCCTTCAAGACGAGACAATCAAAATAATCGAGAAAAAGCTTCATACCAAAAGGAAAAGATTTTTCAAATGTTTCAAGATTTACGTTTTGATATAAGTTTTGCGGATGCTTTGTTTTTAATGCCAAGATTTACTCCTACGATTAGGGATTTGTTAATGAATAAAGAAAAGTTGCTCGAATTAGTGAAAATTCCATTGAACGAGAATTGCTCGGCAATGCTCCTTAAAAAGCTTCCCGAAAAGCTAGGAGATCCGGGTAAATTTCTTATTCCTTGTGAATTCCCGGGAATGGAGATATGTTACGCCTTGGCCGATCTTGGTGCAAGCATAAATCTAATGCCCCTTTCGATTTGGAAAAAACTTTCGTTGCCCGAACTTTCACCAACTCGAATGACTTTAGAGTTAGCGGACCGATCCATAACTTACCCTAAGGGTTTAGCCGAAGACGTCTACGTTAAAGTTGGAAAATTCCACTTTCCCGCCGATTTTGTAGTTGTCGATTTCGAAGCTGATCCCCGAGTACCTCTTATACTTGGAAGGTCATTTTTGAAAACCGGTCGTACCTTAATTGACGTTTACGAAGGAGAAATCACCCTCCGTGTTGACAACGAAGCCGTCACTTTCAATTTAGACCAAACCATGAAATATTCCTCTACGAATGACAAATCGGTAAACCGAATTGACATCATTGATGAAATTTGTGAGGAATATGTTCCGGAATTGTTAGGATTTCCTAGTGATGATTTTTCAAGTGGCAATCCCACTTCGACGTCCGAGCCGTTTACTTCCGAATTTACTTTGGAAGAAATTGATGCTTATCTTTATGACAAATCAATCTCTTTTGAGAGTGATCATGATGATTGTGATCCGGAGGAAGACATTTATGTGCTTGAACAATTGTTAAATGATGACCCGTTTCAACTTCCTCCGATGGACCTTAAGCAAAGTGAAGTTACCGAGGCCAAATCTTCAATTGAAGAGCCTCCGGAATTGGAATTAAAAGACTTACCATCTCACTTAGAATATGCTTATTTGGAAGAAAATGATAAGTTACCCGTTATCATAGCAAAAGGTTTAAAAAATGATCAAAAAGAAGCTCTCATTAATGTTCTTAAATCTCATAAACGTGCCATTGCTTGGAAAATAACCGATATCAAGGGTATCGACCCTCGTTTTTGTACTCATAAGATTTTGATGGAAGACAATTGTAAACCATCGGTGCAAAGTCAAAGACGGGTGAACCCGAAAATTCATGAAGTCATTAAGAAGGAGGTGATTAAACTTCTTGATGCCGGAATGATATACCCGATCTCCGACAGCCCGTGGGTTAGTCCAATCCAGTTTGTGTCCCCTAAAAAAGAGAAAAAAATGACCTTCGTTGCAAATGAAGAGAAATGATTAAATTCTGATACGTCTAGTTACAGGATGGAGAGTATGATCGATTTATAGGAAGCTTAATGAAGCGACTCGGAAAGATCATTTTTTCTCTCCCATTCATTGGATCAAATGCAAGAAAAATGCTAGAACGTTTTAGCCGCAATGAATACTATTGTGTCTTATATGGTTGTTTCAGGATATTTTCAGATTCCCAATTGATCCTACAAGATCAAGAAAAAATGACTTTACGTGCCCATACTACGGTACTTTTGCTTATCGTACGAATGCCATTTGGATTATGGTAATGCTCATGGAAACCTTTCAACGTTGTAAGATGGCGATTTTTCCACGACATGAGAGAAAATAACAATGAGGTGGTTTATGGATGAATTTTTTGTTTTTCCGTTTTTGGTGAATAGTTTGATTCATATCTTTCTAATCTTGAACGAGATGTTAAAAAGATATGAAGACAAAAATCTTGTCCCTTAATTGGGAAAAATGTCATTTCACATGTGTAAAGAAGGTATGGTTTTTAGGTCATAAATAATCTAAGTCCGGAATTGAGGGTCGACCAGAAGCAAATGATCGTGATTGCTAAACTCCCATCTACCGACTCACCGTCAAAGGAGTTAGAAGTTTCTTAGGTCATGCGGGGTTTTATCGTCGTTTCATTCAAGACTTTTCCAAGATTTCTAGACCAATAACTCACCCTCTCGAAAAAGACACACCTTTTGTATTTTCTCAATGTTGTATCAATGCTTTCGAAACCCTTAAGAAGAAGCTTACTGAAGCTCCGATCTTAGTTGTCCCGGATTGGAACCTACCTTTCGAATTAATGTGTGATGCAAGCGATTTTGCGATTGGTACGGTTCTTAGACAACGTAAGACGAATCATTTTCAATCGATTCATTATCTATAAGAGACAATGACCGATAGGCTCAAATCATTACACTACATATAGAATGAAGATGCTCGCCGTAGTGTATGCTTTTGAAAAGTTTCGGCCATATCTTGTCTTATCTAAAAAGCAATGTTTATAAACCGACCCAACTCCGCTTGAAATTCCACATGAACAACAAGATGCCAAGCCAAGGTTGCTTCGATGGGTGTTACTTTTACAAGAGTTCGATATCACCATTCTTGACAAGAAAGGAAGTGAAAATCTAGCCGCCGATCATTTGTCAAGACTCGAATCCTCCAAAGGTTTTGGAAAACAAAGACATTAACGAACATTTTCCTTTAGAAACTCTTGGAGTTATATCAAACGGAAGTACCCCATGGTTTGCCGATTTTGCAAACTACCATGCGGGGAATTTTATCATAAAAGGAATGTCAACTCAACAGAAGAGGAAATTTTTCAAAGACATAAAACATTATTTCTGATGATCCCTACCTCTTTCGTATATGTGCGGATCAAATCATATCCGTTAGTTGTGTGCAATGGACAACGAAAGCTCTTTGAAATTCCTCCAGGCTTGTCATGATGACCCCACCAGGGCGCATCATAGTGCCAATCTCACTGCTCGAAAAGTATTTGATGCCGGTTTCTTTTGGCCTACTATATATCGAGATGCTCATGTATGATCGAAGATCAAACATTGTGATACGTGCCAACGACAAATGCAAAATTTTCTCAACGTGCTGAAATGCCCCTCAAAACGCAATCCAATTTTTGTGAATTCTTCGACATATGGGGATCATTGATTTTATGTGAACTTTTCCGTCATCCACAGGGATAAGTATAACCCTTGTAGCAGTCGACTATCTTTCGAATGGGTAAAGCAAAGTGAAGGCGCTCCCCCACAAACATGCTCGTGTAGTTGTGAAAATTTTAAAGTCTCTTTTTGCCCGATTTAGAACACCGAGAGCTATAATAAGCGATCGTGGGACCTACTTTTGTAATGATCAATTTGCCAAAGTGATGTCTAAATATGGAGTCACACATCGTTATGCGTAACCGCTTACCCACCCTCAAACGAGTGTCATGTTTGAAGTGTCAATCGTGGTCTTAAGACGTATTCCTTGAAAGGAACGGAATGAGAAAACCGTGCCATCTTGTTCGACAAGCTGGACTGATGCACCCTATTTGTTGGCATTCCGAACACTTTCAAAACACCAATCGTTATGCACAAACCCTAGTCCAGCTCGTTTATGAAATTCTTGTCATTTACCGGTCGAATTGGAACACAAAGCTTATTGGGGCTCTTAAACACGTAAAATTACGATCTAAAACCGCGGGTGAAACATCCGGAACTGCACTAAATGGAAACTTAAAACGAGCTTCGAGATCAAGCTTATGAGAATTCATTAATCTACAAGGAGAAGACGAAGAAGCTTCACGACTCAAAGATCAAGAATCGAATCTTCAATGTTGGTGATCAAGTTTTACTCTTCAACTCCCGGTTAAAGATATTCTCCGAAAGCTTAAAACTCATTGTTCGGAGACCTTTTACTATCGCTCAAGTTTTTCCTTACAGAACTGTTGAATTATCTCAACCCGATGGTCCGAATTTCAAAGTAAATGGTCACCGTGTGAAACATTACTTCGGAGAGGACATACCACCCAAGGTAGTCCCAGATCTCCACACTCTCCCTAAGGACAACTAAATTCAGGGATCGAGTCGAGCTTGTGACACCGGTTACCAAAAACAAGGGCCGCTTCGTGGGATTTCACCCATGCTATCCATTTTCTTTCTTATTTTTATGTTGTGATGTGTTGGTGCTATCCTCTAAAACCGTTTCTTGTTTGTTTGTTGTTTGTTGTGATTTTTGCAGGATTGATCCAACAATTTCTGAAGCATTCTCGTGTCCGTGTTTGTTTTTCCGTTTCTTTCACTCGAGCTTCTCATCCTTTGTGTGAAATTAGTTTGGGGAAATCCAATATCCTTTCATCTTATCGATTCACGTTTATCTTTGCATAATTCATAAACGGCTTAGATTTACGTAGAGACCCGCCTTTAAACATTGAGGACAATGTTTCGTTTTAGTTTGGGGAGGGAATCTATCGATTTGATGTTGCCTGCTTATTGTTTTGTTCTCACGTACCCGTTTTCCCATCCCTCCCCCACAAAAATAGCAAAAAATTAATTTTTAAGATCTTATTTGTCAATAAAAATTAATAATAAAATAAATAAAAACAATATATATATATATATATATATATATATATATATATATATATATATATATATATATATATATATATATATATATATATATATAAGTGTTAAGACAAAAATGTAGGTTTTCCGTTGGTAAGAATAAAAAGTAATTTTTGACCCGATCGTACGTGTAGAGTTCTAGCTTTCTCCCTTAACAATTAATGATGATAGTTTGTGCTAGTCTCCAGTAAGACTTTAAACTATGCTAGATTTGAAAACATTAGAAAATGAAGACATGGCTAATCTCCAGTAGGGTATAAATATTACGAGTTGGATTTTATATAGGCTAAGTATTTGCAAATTTCTTTATTAGAGATTTTATAATTGCGAAGAACGAGAAATGATAGTGTTTATTTATAAGTCATTACATTATAAAAAGTAGAATAGTATTAGGTTTTTTCTTTCTAAGCACATAAGTGTTAATTGTGGCTTTTTTTCTTCCATTAGCTTGTTTCATCACCTTTATATATAAATGTTTAATTAAATAGAGTTTGTGTTTATTGGTTAATAATTAGTTAATAGAAGTTTTCTTTAGTTCCTTTGTGATTAGGATGAGTACACATCAGGAATACTTAATTTGGCATACTATATGTATCACATTAATGAATATTTTGCTTATTCCTTAAAGAGCCTTCGGGTATATGGGATAAGTAGAATTCAATAATCCAAGACTGATAAAAGTTTGCTGCATCTTGCCGGCTCACAACCGATGTTACAAACCAATACAACAGCCATCATAAAAGGGTCCGAGGAAGTTACCGAGGTCTGAAATAAGTTTTGCTACATCTTTGTCGGAGGCGTGGCCGAATGTTGTAGCTTTTCTAAAGGACTAAGGTTTAATAATGTTTGCATAATTTTTTGTCTTATTTTTGGTACCCTTAAAGAAAGCCTAAGTTAAAATGGTGCAAATAAGATTGGTCCTTTCATGTCTTAAAGTGCCTTAGGGTATATGACATGAATGGTGCCTTGCTTAAGTAGCCTAATAAAAGCCAAATTTTGGTTGCATCGATGTGGACTTTAATCTTGATGACATTTGATCTTTAGAAAAAGGTGCTAGGAGCAATTATTGCGTTTCTTAACCGTTACGCTTTATTTTTGGAAATAATAAGTATCGTATAAAAGGTCTTTAAAGAGCCTTCGGGTATATGACTTTAGTAATAAGCTTGAGATAGATTTGCCGGGAGAAAAAGTAGTACACAAAATTAGGATTTATTATTAGTGTTAGAGTCAAGACTTGTAATTAACAATGTCTTGTTTTTTAAGCTTAGCATGGAAAAAGTGAAAAATCGGGATTAAGGAAGTTATCTTTTTTAAGACTCTTAAATGTGCTTTTTGATTCTATGACCTTAAGTTACCAATGGTAATAAAACATAACAATATGTACAAATCACAAATAAGTTGTAGTTAGGTAGTAATTATCAAGAAAAATCAAAAAAAAAATTGAAAATAGGGAATCGGGTGTTTTATAACTTGTGATCTTTTAACTCTCTCAACAAAAATCTTTGCTACTTTTCAAAGGTTTAGTTTGGGGAAGTTTCAAGATATTTGGTTATAAGGCATGTGATATTGCGTGAGGACACGCAATCGTTTAGTTTGGGGAATTTTGATAAGTGTAAAATACACATATCCGTTAATACCTAAAATAACCCAATTAAACCCAAAACACAGTGAAAATGGCAAAAATATGCTTGGTTTGTGTTTGTATGTGTGCAGGTACGGATATTTTAGAAATCACAAGAAAACCATCAAAAACAAGTAAACACGGACACAAGAACGGAAGAGCGTGCAAGAGCCGAAAGCCAAAGTCAAAAAGTCAACCCTGTCAAACCTAAGTCAACCCTGGTCAAACCTCAGTCAACCATAAAAGGACAAAGACTTAAAACGTGGTTTCAATTTCACTAGTCGTTGGGGAAACGACCCGGGTGATCATACTTACCCGGTTTAATATACGTATTTTATATTATATTATATATATTTTTGAGAGTGAATTTTATCAAGGGTAACTTGGTAATTTTCTTAATTTCTCTTTAAAAAGTATTATATTTTATATATATATTTTACGTGTATAAAACTTACACATCAAAAATCCACAATGTACATTAGGAGATTATTCTCGACCAAGCCACGAGGACTATCGAAACACCATTGAGCTCCCTGAAGAGAACAATGTGGTGCCTCTGAAATCCGACACCATCCGATTGGTGCAAAACGGATGTGCGTTCCACGGACTCCAGTCCGAAGATCCAAATCAACATATTATGGATTTTCTAAAACTTGTGGACTCACTTGACCTTAATGTTAAAAATTGGGAAAGGACGCAACTATGTTTATTTCAATTTTCCCTTCGCGATCAAGATAGCAATTGACTTGAATGTCTATCCGCGGGATCCATCTCCACTTGGGAGGATCTCACATTTTATCGAGCGACCTGTGTATGAGTCGTTTGAAAAATACACATTCGATTGAGTAAATACGGTTTAACAAAGACATGTTTCCAAGAAGAAATTTAGGTTTATAATCAAATGTCAAAGTTATGCATTAAATCTTCGTCATGATGAAACCACAAAATGTGACTCTGGTGAGATGCTCCAACTAAATCCAAAGTAATGCAAGTTAAGAACCATAGAAATACATGCTAAAGTGTCAACATAAAGTTGGTAAGTTCATATGTTTTAGTAATCAGTAACGTTCCGTAAAAGTAGTGTGGACCACAAAATTTCAAGTGTATGACCATTATAACAAATACAATGTCATAGAAAAGTATTACTATTACACTAAGCTCGTGAAGCCTTAAGTATATGTTTTTACAAGTTGTTTCCCCTGTAGGTGCTTTGCCAAACACCCAGAGTTCCTCGAATGAAATGCATCCCTTTGACATGACAACTAGTTGTTACATACATGTACGGGTGAGTTCAAACCCAATAGATCTATTCACATCATTCACACTTACACAAAGTAAATAACAGTTCATGATAATGGGGACTTCATAGCAATTGGGCAACTTAATGTTAATTCATAAAAGTTTTATGTACTTATGTCCGTAAGTAAGTGCAAGCAATGTATTCTCACCCTAAGTGTTTTAAAACAAGTATAAAGCAAGTAAAGGGGGCTATGAAACTCACCTCAAGTAAACAATACAATAGGGAAAATAACACAAGTGCTAATATAGCTCGAGTCCTAACTGCGACCTAATTAAATAACGAGGCGCTTTATGTTTACAATATGATTGTACTGAATGCATATGAGTTTTATAAATATTTTACTACCCTACTATGTTTGTGTCTAATGTTTTCTAAGTTCAAAATATACTTTACAAACAAATTTTCAAGTGTTTTATATAAGAAACTTCATAAAATAACTTGCTGGAATTAGGGTTTCTTGACTTTACGGGGCCATAACTCACTCGTTTTCTACTGAAATATGGTGTTTCAAAATCCTATGTTGAATGATTTTGAGTTACCTTTCCAAAAAATATAATCCTCGTAAAGTGAATCCAATTTTAAAGGGTCCATATGTGCCTCACAAGACACAAAGGTCCGACTGTTTTTTTGACTCTTTGTGTTGCTTATATTGTTTTAGTCATAACTCACTCAATTTTTATCCTTCGGGCTTGATTCAACTTGATGAGTTTAATTTAGAATCTTATCTACAATAGTCTCAACTGGCTCAAAAAGCCAAACTATTCTTAAAGGGCTCATAAATACGTTCAAATTCTGAACTCAAATTTGCACACTAATCTTGTAAAAATCATTCAAAAATACAAACGAACCAGAATCCTTTTAGGCACCTTCAGAAATTTAGATAACACACTATATTAAGATATTTTGAAAAGAGTTTTTCTCATAGATTACCCTAGTGTGGTCCTTACAAGCACACAAGGCAATACAAAAACCGGCACTAGTTTAGGATTTATAAAACAAGCTTTTAAGCATATTTCTCTTATACACAAGCATACTAAGGGGATGTAAATCATATATGAAATGTGTAAAGTGTATGAAAACATGAAAATAGTGATACTTATAATAAATGAATGATTGTGGATGAACAAGTATGCAAGATTACCCAAGAACACTAGAAAACCCTAGTTTTGCACTTCCAAAACCCTATATTTAATTACCCAAGCCTTAATCCTTGGCAA
Source organism: Tanacetum coccineum (assembly GCA_026074375.1). Lineage (NCBI taxonomy): Eukaryota > Viridiplantae > Streptophyta > Magnoliopsida > Asterales > Asteraceae > Tanacetum > Tanacetum coccineum. The sequence continues at coordinate 24,166 of BQNB010019432.1, read as the reverse complement.
GAACACTTAAGTAACTTTGATATGATTTTGTTTTAAGGTGTTTTTCTGCAAAAAATGAGGGAGACAAAAGGGAAGAGTGTGTGTTTGAATTGTGAGAAAAAATGACTAGTAAAGTGGTCTTAGTTGTAAGTTATTTAGGGTATAATCAAAAAGGGCTTTGGAGGTCACATGTTTGTGTTATAGAAAAATAAGAAAGGCATCCCTTGAGATTTTTGGAGGTGTAGGAGGGCTAGTCCAAGTAGGAATAAGAGGGAGGGTTTGGTCTCCAAGTTTACTAGGTTCATGTGCTAAGCATAAGGAGGGAAAGGGTGGTTTTCAAGTCAAAAAGCACATGTTGGCTTATCTCCTTATGTTGGCTGGTTTTAGAAGAGTTTAGGGGGAGGGAAAACTTAAATTTGGAAAGTATATGATAGGTTATTGTATTAGTAGAAAGGTGGTGAGGGTATTGGGTAAGTTGTGCATGCATGCATGTAAAACCATGCAAGTTTATATGTTTTACGTAAAAGTTATAAAATGAAATGCATATGACTTATAAAATAGATTCATGAGTATGAAAATGAACTTATATTGAGTAGACTAAACTTAGTCTAAAGTCGGGACATATTCAAAGTTGTTTTTCGTTATACGCAGGATAACCTCGCGGTTATACGTTAAAGCAAGTTTTCACGTGTTTAATGTAAAACGTTCAAGTTTTCAATAAAAGTAAACCAGAAAAATGTGGGTTGTCGCAACCGGGTGTCGTGGTCTCACCTCATCGCTAAATAGTTCGGCATGCCCGGTCACATCTAAATTAACCGGTTCTGACGCGTCCTATTTGGCGCATCCCCTCAATACACGCCACACGTGCTCTTAAGTAAACTTTTTGTTCCTCGTATCTGACTCATCACAGAATGCGGACCTACAAAGATCAAGAAGATTGGTCTCTATTGTTCCCTATTCTAATCTATATCACAACACATACAATCAAACTACACGATTTGTAAAGAAGAACTAAGATGGAAATTTAGAGTGAGAAAGCTAGAGAAAAAAATGAAAGAGTGGTATAGAACCTTGCATAAACAAATAAACCAACACCCTCCTAATAAGCTATAAGGGTTATTTATATAGTTACTAAGCCTAATAGGCGTTGAGGGCTTTTCTTATTGGGTCGGGCTTGACGTTTGGATGTGATTAAGGCCCGAAACATGGACAATGTTAGATTACAGTCCAAGCCCGTTAAACCCAACTAGCCTATTACAAACTAAGACTAATATTGACTAAGATGACCGAATACATTCTTGTTTGACATTAGTAATTCTAAGGCTAACAATCTCCCCTAATGTAGAGGTTATCTTCATTTAACTTTGAGCTTTGCCTTCTTTAGTCTTGGGTCTTGCCTTTTCTTGTTTGTAATGGGCTCATTCCTTCATGCTTTTGTGATCTTGATTTAGAGCCTTTGTCCATTGACTTTGAGTTCTTGAGATCTTTAATCTTGCATCATCTCCTTGTCTTAAATCATCTTGATTTGACTTTCTTGATTATCTTGTGCTTTTGACCGACATGCTCATACTTGTCTTGAAAGCTTGCAATCTCCTCTTCTTTATTAAGGCTAACAATCTCCCCTATCAAGTAATTCTTGTTTGACTGTGAAGACCTTTGATGACATGAACTTGAGCCTTTTGACTAAATACATTCTTTTTTGCTTTGATGCTGAATGTTTAACTTTTAGCCTTTTGACCAAATACATTCTTTTTACTAATAGAACGGTAAGAATGAATCACTGAATTACTATTTCAATGATTTAGTCGTCAATTCATATATTGGATCTCATTGGATTTCTAGTTAGCACAAGTTTGATTCATATATAATCTCTCAAGTCACCTACTGCAGTGCTGTTTAATGTTGACACTAGAAGGATTTCCATTCGTTACTATAAAATACTAAAGATTATCACTATGAATGTTCTGGCAAGATCACAAAGATAATGCGTAGGACTATTGTTATCACTTGTGTTCTTATTGATGAACAACAAGTGTTTTACATGAATTATGTCCTAATGTGATTTGTATATTTGATCTCACGTGGCTCTAGACTCGATTTGTGCAATTTGGTTTTAGTGATCGAAGGCTGGAGCTGATTTCCACCTTTTCAATATCAATAATCTCGGAGTGAGATGTCAATAGATAACGTGTATATCTTCGTGACAAATGAGACAAGTATCTTTTGAGAGAAACTTGAATGGCTGGGAAGGATTTTGCATTTCATCACTAGGTACATGACGACTTTCTTCAATACTAGACATCATCTTTGTGAATATGATAGATTATGTATTGACCTAGTTTCTGCCTATGTTGTAGGGGGGGCTTCTTTCTTTTCACCCTTTATCCATATATTTCTTTTTCATTCTTCAACCCCTTCAATGTTTACCAAGACGTCATCACTACCACCATGTTATGATTATTTCAGTGATAACTCATGTCTTAGTCAACATTATTCCCTTTTCTCATTCATCTCTAAATAATACCCAATGACTTCTAATCTAACTATGGAATGTTCATGGGTAGATCTCTCTAGTTCTGGTTGGATCATAGGACTTATTGTTAGGTCTTGATTTAGGATCGAATAAGCAAGATAATGTGTGTTTAGGTGTTTACGTATGTTTGTTATAGAGAGAGAAAGATTAGAGAGAGAAAGTAGTTAGAGAGAATGAGGAGGAAAGGATAGAGTAGAGAGAGAAAGAGTAAGGAGAGAAATAAGAATTGGATTAGAAGCATCACCTCAACAAGTGAGGTAGGAGGGGTATTTAAACCCATTTACAAGGAGAGCTCTTAGCTCTTGGCATTTAGCCTTTTGCTATTTAGCCGGGTCTCGTGACCACATTTTAGTCACGAGCCTTTCACCTAACCTATTACACATTATATCTCACTATTTATTACAAGGCTTAATCTTAATAAGATCATCACTTTTCTATTCCTAACAATCTCCCCCTAAGGTACGATCATTGAGATCTCTCTTTGATTACATTAATGATCAACACTTTATATTTCTAACAATCTCCCCCTAAGGGATGATCATTGAGATCTCTCTTCTGACCTTGATCTTTGATCTTTAATGCTCGCTGTCTTTAGACTTGTTGTGTAATAGTGGCCTCGTTCCAATCATGCTCTTGTGATCTTGATCTCTATCTTTGCTTTTCCTTCGTCTTGGCCCGTGAGATCTTTTTGTATCATCATTACTTTTCCAACATACTTATCGTAAATCCATCTTGTTTTGTCTTTTGAAGCTATTGACCAACATTCTCATACTTTTCTTAACAGCTAACAATCTTCCTCAAGTAGAACTTTTGTCTTGATCAACAGCTTGATGATTTGAGGAAGTTCTTTGATTATCAAAGTTGCGGAAGTGTATCTTTGATCTTTGAGTATGAATTATGAAGGTATGAATACAACGGTGTCCTTGCTTGTGAAAGGTAGAGATGTTTTTGTTGTATATACTTCACACAAAACAACCCATAGAAGTTGAAAATATAACACCAAAGTCAACTAAGTCCCGGGTGTTGTATACATCAAAGTCAACTAAGTCTCGAATGTACACATTTCTTCCCCTTGATTTTTGCTGTAGAAGATGAATATAGCAACATAAGAGTAACAACAATCCCCCCCATCAATCTTGTGACATCATAAGAGATCTTGGTAATCCAACACTTCACTTGAATAAATCAAGGAAATGTTGTTTGTGTTTTTCGAAAACAAATTTTGAAAGAACACGATACCTACTAGATCACTTAGATTGCTAGTTAACACTAAAATGAATCATTAAACAATCATTTTTAAATTAGTGGCCTACGTTCAGCGTTGGCTTGATGTTAGCACTGGTAGGATTTCCATTCATCATTGTGAATACTTTTAATTAAGTAACACTATTAAATGTTCTGGCAATGTCACTCAAACATGCAATGTCACATAGACATATACGAGACTCTTGTATAATTTGAATCATTGATGTTTAATACAAATGTACTTTTGTGTCCTATGTGAGATTTATGATTTGATCTCATTTGGCTCTAGACTCAATAATTGCATTTTGGTTTTTGTGATCGGAGGCTGGAGCAGACTGCCACCTTTTCAATATCAACATTCTCGGAGTAAGAAGTCGATAGATAACATGTTCATGACGTCTTTTTTCAATACCAAATTTCATCTTTGTGATTTTCGATAGATTATGTATTGACCCAGTTTTTGTTTAAGTTTTGTAGATAGATTCTTTCTTTTCGCCCTTTACACATTATTTCTTTTTCATTTTTCAACCCCTTCAATGTCTACCAAGATGTCATTACTATCATCATGTTATGATTGTTTCGATGATAACTCATGCCTTAGTTGTCATTATTCCCATTCTCATTCTACTCCATCATACCTAAGGACTTCTATTCTATCTATGGAATGTCCCTGGGTAGATCCCTCCGGTTCTAGTTAGATCATGGGATAATACCTAACCTTACCACCTTATTCCTTCTTTGATCATCGTAAGGTAGTTGGTTGTTTGGTATTAAGATCAAAACCATAAAACCTTCTGATAAACAATCAAAGTGTTTGATATAAATCAAAACTTTTAACACTTTGAAAGTTTCACTTTTAAGAATTACTCCCCTTACACATGTGCATCATAATATTAAAAGAGTTTTGCACAAGGAGGAAAGAGCTTCGCACTTGAGTCTTTAGATCACTTTGTTATTCCATGCATTTTATGCATTTTATCTTTCTTGATCACATTTTAATCACATTTTCTCCCCCTTAAAAATAGCATATCATATGATATTTTTGATATCAATAGATTAAAATAGCTATATGAGATTTTGAAAGCACATGGGAGACGATCACATTTTAATCCAGTTTTATCCCCCTCAAAAATAGCATACCACGTCTATTTGATGTTTATCCTATTTATGGACTGCACCAGAGGAACTAATGATATCTGGATTATCCATGGGATCCTTCTTATATATTTGGCAAATTTTGCATATGGTGATGTTCTCTTATGTACTGATTAGTCTCAGTGTATTAGGGTGATTCGGAGTATGTTTGTTTCTCACCAAGTAGATGTCTTATGAATGATTCTATGGGATTTTAGTCAGCTTGGATTAGGATCAAGGATCAAGTTTTATTATGTATTTAGTTCCTTTCTTTTTGTATTAGTTGTTTTTATTGTGAGCATGAGGATTGTCCATTACCTTTTTTGTAGTTCTGCCAAAGGTTTGAGGAGTTTTAGGGATGTGTCATAATCTTCTCACTTTGTGCTTTCTTTTGTATAGTTGCCTCTTGGCTTTGTTTTTATAAAGTTTACTTTTCCTCCAAAAAATAGCTTACCATATGATATTTTTGATATCAATTTATTAAAATGGCTATATGATTTTTGAAAACACATGGGAGAAAACGGATATAGAATGATTATGATTTAAACATTTGTGAATGTTTTAAACAAATTTGAAAAAAAACTAATTGTGCCAAGTGTGTCTATATCTAAAACGGATGGTCACTAAGCCGCTAACAACGATTTTCAAATACTCTCAAGTGGATTCAACCCGAACGATGCTAATGACGCTTTTGAGTACCCTAGACCGGATGCAACTTAGATCGCTGACGCGCTTGTCGATATACTTGACAACAACTATTTTTGACTTGGAAAATTTTCTTTTGTTTAAAAAATATTTTCCTTTATACTCCCCCTTAATAATATAACACTTTACTTTGAATGACACCATAAGTATATTATGGGATAGAGTGAGTGTTAAACACATTATTTTGAAAGATTTTGAATCATCTTTGAAAAATTCTTGAAAAATTATGCTCAAACACTACTTGTTTTGAAAGACTCCCCCTCAAAAATAGATCAAATGATTTAGCGAAGAAGGGAGTGTTAAATACACAATTTGAAAGATTTTGAAAAAATCTTTTTGAAAAATTCTTGTAAAATTGTGTTCAACATTAAATGCTTGGTTTTGAAAAATTCCCCCTCAAAAATAGAAGTAAATCAAAAGATTTAGCAAAGAATGAATTATTGAACACACAATTTGAAAGATTTTGGAAAAATCTTTTTGAGAAACTTGTAAAAAATTGTGTTTAACATTTTCAAAGACTTTTTACTTGAGCTCAAGATTTTGAATATCTTAATGGAATAGCTCAAGTCCGAGAAGTTGTAAACTTCTCGTTGTGAGGATAAATGTACAAAAACGTACACTTTCCTTTATTTGAAGAACGAGTCCTAAGCTGACATTTACTTAGAAGTCGTATGTCCCGAACAAACTTTTGACATAATTTTTTATTAAAAAATTACTCAGGACAAAGAAGATTTCTCTTCTTTTTAAGATAAAGCACACTGAAACGTACACTTTTCTTTTATTTGAAAAACCGAATCTGATCGGAAATAATCAGAAGTCATTGTTTTGAGCAAACTTTTTGAAAAGTTATTGAAAAAGTATGCTTGAAAACAAGAAGATTTCTCTTTTTTTGAAGGTAAAGCGCACTAAAACGTACTGTAACATTTCTCAATTTCAGGTCATTTTATGACTTCTATTATTCTTCACTATTTATTTTACTCCAGTACGCGTTTACTTTTAAATTAACTTTTAAGCTAAATCGCGTAGACTAAAAATAATTATTTAACGTAAACAGTCACCAAATAAATTAAGTGTTACGTCAAACAAGTGTTATGTAATTATTAGGAAGATAATTATTGACTTTGCGCGTTTTATTTTTATTGGTTATGTAAAAGGTTTATGTTTCACAATAAAATACGTTTAGACACACTCCGAAAATACCTATACTTATCTAGACTCAAACCAATACCCACTTTTATTACCTAGACACAAAAATTATACAATTTTTGTATCATTAAGCCTATAAGGGCCGGTTATGGTTAAACATAACACAAACATAAGACAAACATTATATACTCTTGGATATTAACCACTTAAGTATTCCTTAATCCCATATAACTAGAAATTGTCTAATCAATTATACCCTAGCTCTAATCCTAGACGTCCAATGGGGTGGTAAGGAGCAAGATCACTTACATACACTTACAACATGTACCCTTAATCCATAGCTTACCATAGTTAGTTTAAGGTTATATATTCAGTTAGTTTAAGGTAAGAAATACTTAAACAACTAGCACACTTTGCCTTGTTTCCACTCCATAACACACGACACAAGGACCATTATGTATTACACATAAATCCTAACTAGAATCTGTAACAAGCCTAAGACTAAAATAAAGCAAGTACTGTTCTAAATCTTATATAAAATTGTATTTTATGTTTTCCCCCTCTTTAGCCACTCGTCACACACAAACCTAGCAACATGAGATCTTCCTAAATCATGTACAACAAGGGTTAATTAAAGATTGTCCTTAATGTCCCCCAATTAGCTTAATATACATTGGATAATAACCATCTTGGATCCTCTTTTGCTCTTTGATACCCGTGGCTAGCATACACTCCACACAAACCATAAGATTTTCACAATCCTAATAAATCTTGTACAAATATCTTGCAATTAAAGAATGTACTAGGAGGTATTAGCAAGAAACCATTTGAGGTTAACTAGAAACCATAAAACCACTAGTAGGGCACGGTTTGGATTTGGTTAGGGACTAAGTGAGCTAACTAACCTTAAGCCTATATAAACCCACTCCTATCTTGGCAAAACACTTCTTACAAACACTTAACAACTCTCTAAGCAAAAACCACTCTTACTTCTCTCATTTGTTTCAGGTCATACTATAACCGAACCCAAACACTTTGTCACATACACTTGTAAGCATAGAAGGAATACTAGGATTTCATACGAGGATATAGCAGGGGTACACAAGCCAAGATTGGATCAGTTAATAAGCTTTGAAGCTTATGGTTGATATACATTCGAGTATAACACATAGGGTTGCCATCCTACACGTTCTAACTCGAAACCAATACAATGGGACCTTTGTAATCGCGTACTAAGCTTATACATGTTCATATCAGATTTGTTCTTTAGTTGCTAGTCGAATTGGTCATGTTAGTTTGTAAATAACAAACTATCATGAGCTTGTGCATGCAAAATGCAAAGCATACTTGTTATACGCATGTACATATGTGTATTATCACTTGTGGGGTGCTAAAATATGTCAACATATATAAAAATAAGACTTAACAAGACTAGGGCTTATATGTTTTCATTAAAAACGAATTACACGAAAACCACACATAAATATTTCATGAAAAACGTAATGGCGTGGCTTGGGAAGATGTATACTAACTAATAGAACGGTTGCATGTGATAAGCACGACTCATATGTAAGTTAAACGAATTTGTTTTGGTGCTAGTAGTCCTAACGAGCCCTTAATATCATTAATAGACCGTTAATGGGCCTAACAGTCTGTTAGTTGGGGCCTACAACTTATTAATAAGCTCACTTGAGCTTATTGAAGGGTTAAGGAACTCATTGAGCTTGTTTGATTAATAATACACATAAAGAAACCTAATTGGACCCTTAAAGGGCTTGACAACCCAATACCATGGCCAAAATAGGTCCATAAGCCACGAATAAGCTTAAACAGCTTATTTGTAAGCTTATGCGACTTATTGAGTTTATTATAGACTTAGAAAAGCTAATGGACCCTAATTGAACAAGCCTAAAGGCTTAAAATGCTTAACGGTTTCTTAATGGGCCTAAAAGTCTATTACCGTAGCTTATTGGCTTATGGGATAAGCCAACATTGAGAAACAACTTAAACAGACCCATAAGTGCTTAATGAGACTAGAAAAATAAGTTGGATCAAATATAAAACCCTAATGGACCTTTTAAAACCTTTCGGGTTAAGGTTATTGGGCTAACGAGCCCAATAAGCCCAAATAAACTCATCCGAGCTTATTTATAAGCCGCCACAGCTTATGTAGCTTATTGAAGAGTAATGGAACCTATTGTCACTTGTTAGAACTTAATTGGGCTTAAAATGTAATTTTTAGAAGTTAAAGGAATAAAAGTGTCAAATTGGAGACTTTAGGGTAGAAACTGTCAAAACTGAATTTTAAAATGTCTAGGGACTATTTTTGACACTTCTGAAACACAAGGGACTGTTTGAAGGTATAAGGACCAAAAGTGTAACTTTTCTGAAGTTGAAGGACTAAAGGTGTAAATATGGAAACCTAAGGGTTTAAAATGTAAATAACCTATTTTCATAAACATAAGGATGGATTTTGCCAATAATGAAAACCTAAGGGTATTTTATATGATTAAGTGATTTAAATAAAAACTTAACGTATCGAACAAATTATAATATTTATCAGATATTATACAAATTAAAATATGATTTAATAAATATATATTTATTAATAACGCTTATAAATATACTTGTACGTGTGTAGTCGTATACCTTCCCAAGAGCCAACAACTAAAGACGAATACAATAAACATGTGCACCACCACACAAGCGATAACAGTATATATAAACTAGCAAATTATTATAGTTTATACATGAGGTCGTTAGTTTAAACTTGTAGACTAAGACTGGTCGTATTTACTTAGATATTTGACGGTGTGATTCATATACCATTCATAGAGGACTACTTACTAAGGTGAGTTCATAGCCCCATGTTTTACTATATCAATGATTTACAACTTTTGGGGTGAGAAACATGCTTTGTTTTACAAATTGGACGTAAGTGTACATTTTATCATGATTACGTGTTTGCCTGAGTAGCGATAACCCCTTTTAGCCCATTATCATGAACTGTCAATTTCTTTGTGGAAGCGCGAATGTCATATATAGATCTATTTGGGATCGACATCCCCATCCGAGTGAGTAGCTCTCACTGGTGTCACGGAGTGAACCAACGGATGTATACCATGTTGGATTCGGATGTTGCGGGTTAGAACATCATCACGGGCAATGAAGGCAATTTATATTGCAATTCATACATGTCGAGATTCGGTGTCATGAGCTTAGAGAAATGTAATTACATTTGTGATGTTTGCATCTGTTGCATTATCATACACTTAAAAATCTTACGGTCCTAGATTACATTTACATAAACTTATGAATTCACCAACTTTTTGTTGACGTTTTAAGCATGTTTTTCTCAGGTCAATAAGGCACTAGGTGCCAAGATACATTGGGGGTCACTCTTTTGGGAGTCAGTACTAAATATTTGGGACGTATTACATTTTGGGAACATTTGTTATAAACCGAAATCTTTACTTATATTGTCGAACAATTTGAAGCCATGAGCTTATGTAATGAACAACTATTTTATTTAATCCAATGTATCTTTTTAAAACTAAATGCTTAGTGGTCGTTCTTATATCTTGTGCTATTGATTTATGAAGTAACGCTCCCGGACACATTATTCCGCTGCAACCCTATTTGGGGGTGTTACATATTGGTATCTAGAGCCAAGGTTATAGAGAACCAGGTCAAACATTTTTACTTGGACTATAACCATTTTCAACAATTGCATCATACAAAGGGATTTTCAAGGGACATTCATTCACTCATTCGTTCATACATTACTTGTTGCATTAGTTGAGTGTACTAGATGCTGCATGATGCATAATACGTGTTTATAATATATTAAGTATATTATTATGAGTCTTATATATGTACTAATGTAAACTCTGTTTGAGTGTTACAGATTCAGTCTTGACTTCTGCATCATTTGCGGTTACCTACACATTTGTCTGCACCGATTTTGAGCCAGGGAGGGTACTTTAGGGAGCTGACGAGGAGCTGTCAGACGGAGGTTCTCCACGAGTCATCGTATATGGATACGATACGCTCCCTATGCAGCCGGTAGCCCCGCCATGTTTGGACTATGTGCCAGGTCCTGAGCACCCACCGTCACCTGTCGAGCTACCATACATACCTAAGCCGGAGTACCCCGAGTACCTAGTACCACCCGATGATGACGCACCCATGGAGGACCAGCCTCTACCTGCTGATGCCTCACCCGTAGCCCTATCACCAGGCTATGTGGCAGACTCCGATCCGGAGGAGGATCTGAAAGAGGACCCCGAGGAGGATCATGCTGATTATCCTGCTGATGGAGGGGATGATGATGACGAGCCCTCCGATGATGACGATGATGATGATGACACAGATGATGAGGATAAGGAGCCCTTTGAGGACGAGGAGGAGGAGCACCTAGCTTTGGCCGACTCTCTTGCTAAACCTATTATTGACCTTGTTCCTTCAGCTAGGGATACAGAGGCAATTGATGCTGAGGAGCCTGTACCTACATCACCTCGGAATAGAGTCCCTTTTTCTCAGACACGTCTCCGTAGGGCACGAAAGACTGTCAGACTTGAGCCACCTATGTCACCATCCATGGAGGCACACATTGCTGAGTATGCTGCTTTACCTACACCACCATTACCACCACCATCTCCACTATCACCTTGGTCATCTCCACTACCCTAGATTCCCTCACCACCACTACCACCTCTACCATCATCACCATTACCACCACCACCCGTACCTTCATCATTACTGTTACCATCATCACCACTACCACCACTACCACCCTCATTGTTCATACCACCAGTCGACCGTAGGGAGGACACTTCTGAGGCCCAGTTACCATCTCGTAAGAGGTTATGTCTGACTGCTCTTACATCGATGTATAACGTGGGAGAGAGTTCGACAGCTGCCCCTAGACCTACTGGAGGTCATAGGGTAGATTATGGGTTTATTGGCACTCTGGATACCGAATCCAGACGACAAAGAGCCAAGGCGGTCGGCTATGGGATTAGAGATACTTGGGTAGACCCGAGAGAGGCTGTCGAGGAGGTGGCACCGACGACCCTCGAAGGGGTCAATACTAGGGTGACCGAGCTTGCTGCAGTTTAGGAGCAGGACACCCAGGATATCTATGCTGTGATAGAGGATACTCAGGACCGGCAGACTCAGATATTTCAGAGTGTTGAGGCATTGGTCGATGATAGGCAGTACCACTATGAGACTACACGATTGTTAGATCAGGAGGCTCTAGTCTCCCGAGAGGCTTGGGCACATTCGGTGGGACTTAGTTTGGCAGTCCACTATGAGCTTCAGGGATACAGGACTCACACTTGGATTCAGGATCACCGTATTGATGCGCAAGAGTCTTTGATAGCGACGCTGGTTACGCAGGTTTCATTACTACAGGGACATTTGGCGACGGCTCTAAAGAGATTTGAGCACTCCAAGCTAGAGATCAGACTCGTGTAGATGCTCCCGAGGGCGCTGGTAGTCGTGCCTAGAGTTACATTTTTCATGTTAGATTCATAGCTATCATTATGTTAGCCGGCTAAGTATTATGGGTTTTATACCCAGCTAGCATGGATGTAGGATTTGTACTTTTTAATTATTGTATCAGACAATCATGTATGTTTTCCCAGTTATATATGATATGTTGTATTATGTCATGTCAATCTCAATTCTGTTATGTGTTGTGATCCCAGTCATGTTATATAATCACTGTATGATATGATCTTGTTATTTATGTGTTGTACCCATGTCATGTTGTGATGTTTATGAAAACTCACATGTTTTATATTGTTGTGAATTAAAACAATATGCTGCCGAGAAGAACCTCTGCTGCTGCAAGGGCTGCTACTGCCACTGCTGCGGCTGTTGCCCCAAAGACTGCTGCTGCTGTTGAGCAACTGATCGCAGAAAGAATTTTCGCGACACTTTCTAATCATGAAACTCTTCAAAACAGCACTAATGGTCATGGCGACGGAAGCCACAATTCTAGCACGGGAATCAGAGGAACTACACGCACTCCGCGTGAGTGTACCTACAAAGATTTCCTGAACTGTCATCCACTTAACTTCAAGGGTGCTGAAGGGGTAGTTGTGTTGGCCCAATGGTTTGAAAATATGGAATTAGTGTTCCACATAAGCAACTGTGATGTGGAGAACCAAGTTAAGTTCGCTACTTGCACTTTCATTAGAAATGCCCTTACATGGTGGAACTCCTACATGAAGGTTGTTACTCAAGATGTTGCTTATGCCATGGACTGGAAGACACTGAAGAAGATGACGACAGTCAAATACTGCCCAAGGGGTGAAATTAAGAAGTTGGAAGTTGAGCTCCGGAACCTAAAGGTGAAGGGTACTGATATCGCGAGTTACACTCTACATTTTCAGGAACTTGCACTTATGTGTGGGAGGATGTTTCCTGAGGAATCAGATGAAGTTGAGAGGTATGTTGGCGGACTTCGTGACATGATTCGGGGGAATGTGACGTCATACCAACCTAAAACAATGGAGAAAGCAATTGAGTTTGCTAACGATCAGATGCATTAAAAAGTTCTCACTATCACTAAAAGGCAAGCTAAACAAAAGAGGAAGTTGGAGTTTAATGCTAGGAACAATCAGGGGTACCAACAACAAAACAAGAGGCAGAATACTGGGCGAGCTTACACTGTTGGGTCTGGTGATAAGAGGGAGTACACGGGATCATTGCCCTTGTGTACAAAATGCAACTATCACTACAAGGGGCCATGTGCTCCCAGGTGTAATAAATGCATGAAGATCGGTCATTTGGCTCGTGACTGTAGGAGTTTTGGTCCCGACAATAATAACAACAATCGTGGGAACTCCGGAGCAACTCAAAATGCTGTCACTTGCTATGAGTGTGGTGTTCAGGGGCATTACAAGAAAAATTGCCCGAAGTTGAAGAATGGAAACCGTGGAAATTAACGCGGGAATGAAAATGCACCAGCCAAGGTTTATGTGGTGGGCAATGCGGGAACAAACCCGGACTCCAACGTCGTTACGGGTACGTTCCTTCTAAATGACCGCTATGCTTCTATCTTATTTGATACTGGTTCCGATAGAAGTTTTGTATCTACTGCATTTAATTCCCTAATTGATATCACACCAACTACATTGGATCATTTTTATGATGTCAAACTAGCCAGCGGAAAGATAATTGGGATAAACACTATCATCCGGGATTGTACATTAAACTTCTTAAACCATCCATTCAACATCAACTTAATGCCTGTAGAACTTGGTAGCTTCGACGTCATAATCGGCATGGATTGGTTGTCAAAGTACCATGCTGTTATCGATTGTGCTGAGAAGATCGTTCGTATCCCCTGGGGAAATGAAACCTTAGTGATCTATGGTGACGGAAGTAATCAGGGAAACGGGACTCGTTTGAACATCATTTCGTGCACCAAAACTCAAAAATATTTGTTAAAAGGAAATCATGTCTTTTTGGCACATGTTACTACGAAGGAGACTGAAGACAAGTCATGGGAGAAGCGACTTGAGGACGTACCAATCGTTTGAGATTTTCCTAAAGTATTTCCTGAAGAATTACCGGGTCTTCCACCAACTCGACAAGTGGAATTCCAAATCGATTTGATGCCTGGTGCTGCACCTGTAGCACGAGCACCTTATCGATTAGCTCCTTCCGAAATGAAAGAGTTGTCAGAGAAACTGCAAGAACTATCCGACAAGGGCTTTATAAGACCCAGTTCCTCACCCTGGGGAGCTCTGGTCTTGTTTGTCAAAAAGAAGGACGGATCATTTCGGATATGCATCGACTATCAGGAATTAAACGAGCTGACGGTGAAGAATCGTTATCCACTCCTAAGGATCGACGATTTATTCGATCAACTACAAGGGTCCAATGTCTATTCTAAGATAGACTTGCGATCGGGTTATCATCAGCTTCGAGTACGTGAACAAGATATTCCAAAGACGGCATTTAGGACTTGGTACGGTCATTACGAGTTCCAAGTTATGCCATTCGGTTTGACGAACGCACCGACGATGTTTATGGATCTCATGAACCGGGTGTGCAAACCATACTTGGATAAGTTTGTAATTGTCTTTATTGACGATATACTAATTTATTCAAAGACAAAGAAAGCATGAAGAACATCTTAAGGAATTTTTTTTCCCCCCACCCTGGAATTGCTTATGAAAGAGAGTTGTCTTAAATTCTATAAATGTGAATTTTGGATTCCTAAGGTACAATTTCTCGGCCACGTAATTGATAGTCAAGGCATTCACGTGGATCCCGCCAAGATCGAGTCTATAAAATATTGGGCATCTCCTAAAACCCCAATGGAGATACATCAATTTTTAGGTCTTGTCGGTTATTATCGGAGGTTTATCGAAGGATTTTTGAATGTTGCTAAGCCAATGACCAAGCTCACGCAAAAGAAAGTCACCTTTAAATGGGGTGACAAACAAGAAAAAGCTTTTCAGACATTGAAGGATAAGTTGTGTAGCGCACCTATCTTAGCTCTCCCTCAAGGAGCTGAGAACTTCATTGTATATTGCGATACGTCGCATAAAGGATTGGGTACGGTATTGATGCAAAACAAGAAGGTGATTGCGTACGCATCACAACAACTGAAGATTCATGAGAAAAAATATACTACTCATGATTTGGAACTTGGTGTAGTAGTGTTTGCTCTAAAACTTTGGAGGCATTATCTGTATGGAACCAAGTGCGCTGTGTTTACCGACCACAAAAGTCTACAACACATCCTTAATCAAAAGGAGTTGAATATGAGGCAACGTCGTTGGTTAGAGTTGCTCAGTGATTACGATTGTGAAATACCCAGGGAAAGCAAACGTAGTGGCTGATGCCCTAACCCGTAAAGAATGGATTAAGCCACTAAAGGTTTGAGCCTTAGTCATGACTATTGGTTTGAATCTCACCAAACAAATTTTGGAAGCTCAAATAGAAGCAAAGAAACCAAAGAACATCAAGAATGAAGACGTAGCAGGTATGATCAGGAAGGATATACCGAAGGAAAAGTTGGAACCCCGTGCCGACGGAACCCTATGCTTAAATGGTAGGAGTTGGTTGCCATGTTATGGTGATTTAAGGACTGTAATCATGCACGAGTCCCACAAATCAAAATACTCTGTCCATCCAGGTTCCGAAAAAATGTATCAAGACATGAAAAAGGTATACTGGTGGCCCAATATAAAGGCCGACATCGCCACCTATGTTAGCAAATGTTTGACGTGTGCTAGGGTCAAGGCTGAACATCAAAGACCATCGGGATTGTTGGTACAACCCAAGATACCTCAATGGAAGTGGTACAATATCGCTATGGACTTTGTCATAAAGCTTCCTAAGTTGACACAAGGTCATGACACTATTTGGGTGATTGTTGACCGACCCACAAAGTCTGCAATCTTCATACCAATTAGGGAAAATGACCCCATGGAGAAGTTGGCAAGGATGTACCTAAAGTAGGTAGTCACAAGACATGGAATACATGTATCAATCATTTGTGATCGTGACCCTAGATTCTCATCAAATTTCTGGAAGTCACTTTAGAAGGCCTTGGATACTAGCTTGGATATGAGCACAGCCTATTATCCAAAGACGGACGGACAAAGCGAGAGGACTATTTAAACTCTCGAGGATATGCTACGTGCTTGCGTGATCGACTTTGGAAATGGCTGGATTAAGCATTTGCCACTAGTCGAGTTTTCATACAACAATAGTTATCACGCTAGCATCAAGGCTGCACCATTTGAGGCACTGTAAGGTCAAAAGTGTCGTTCACCTGTTTGTTGGGTCGAGGTCGGAGAAGCTCAACTCACCGGTCTAGATCTAATCCAAGAAATGACCAAGAAGATCATTCAAATCAAGCAAAGGAATACAAGCCGCTCGCGACCGACAAAAGAGTTATGCCGACTTAAAATGTAAGCCGATGGAGTTCCAAGTTAAGGATAGGGTTATGCTTAAGGTTTCACCTTGGAAAGGAGTCGTGCGTTTTGGCAAACGGGGGAAGTTAAACCCTAGATATGTTGAACCTTTCAAAGTACTGGAAAAGGTTGGATCTGTTGCTTACAAGCTTGAACTCCCTCAAGAGCTGAGTCGGGTTCACAATACATTTCATGTATCCAACTTGAAGAAATGTTATTCCGAAGAACCATTAGCCGTTCCGTTGGAAGGACTACATATTGATGATAAACTCCAATTTGTGGAAGAGCCCGTTGAAATTATGGAACGGGAGATCAAACGATTAAAGCGAAGCCGTATAACACTCGTTAAGGTTCGCTGGAACTCAAAGCGGAGTCTTGAGTTCACCTGGGAACGTGAAGATTCGTTCAAAAAGAAATACCCACATCTCTTCACAAATCGAGCGTCTTCATTCATTACAATGTCTTAAGCTTTGAGGACAAAGCTCTTTTAACGTGTGGAGACTGTAACATTTCTCAATTTCAGGTCATTTTACGACTCCTATTATTCTTCACTATTTATTTTAGTCCAATACGCGTTTACTTTTAAATTAACTTTTAAGCTAAATCGCGTAGACTAGAAATAATCATTTAACGTAAACAGTCACCAAATAATTTAAGTGTTACGTCAAGAAAGTGTTATGTAATTATTAGGAAGATAACTATTGACTTTATGCGTTTTATTTTTTTTGGTCACGTAAAAGGTTTACGTTTCATAATAAAATACGTTTAGACACACTCCGGAAATACCTATACTTATCTAGACTCAAACCAATACCCACTTTTATTCCCTAGACACAAAAATTATACAATTTTTGTATCATTAAGCCTATAAGGGCCGGTTATGGTTAAACGTAACACAAACATAAGACAAACATTATATACTCTTGGATATTAACCACTTAAGTTCACCTTAATCCCATATAACTAGAAATTGTCTAATCAATTATACCCTAGCTCTAATCCTAGGCGTCCAATGAGGTAGGAAAGAGCAAGATCACTTACATACACTTACAACATGTACCCTTAATCCATAGCTTACCATAGTTAGTTTAAGGTTATATATTTAGTTAGTTTAAGGTAAGAAATACTTAAACAACTAGCACACTTTGCCTTGTTTCCTCTCCATAACACACGACACAAGGACCATTGTGTATTACACATAAATCCTAACTAAATCTTGTACAACCTAAGACTAATTAAAGCTAAGTACTTGCTAAATCTTATACAAGATTGTATTTTGTGTTTTCCCCCTCTTTAGCCACTCGTCACACACAAACCTAGCAACATGAGATCTTCCTAAATCATGTACAACAAGGGTTAATTAAAGATTGTCCTTAATGTCCCCCAATTAGCTTAATATACATTGGATAATAACCATCTTGGATCCTCTTTTGCTCTTTGATACCCGCGGCTAGCATACACTCCACACAAACCATAAGATTTTCACAATCCTAATAAATCTTGTACAAATATCTTGCAATTAAAGAATGTACTAGGAGGTATTAACAAGAAACCATTTGAGGTTAACTAAAAACCATAAAACCACTAGTAGGGCACAGTTTGGATTTGGTTAGGGACTAAGTGAGCTAACTAACCTTAAGCCTATATAAACCCACTCCTATCTTGGCAAGACACTTCTTATAAACACTTAACAACTCTCTAAGCAAAAACCACTCTTACTTCTCTCATTTGTTTTCAGGTCATACTATAACCGAACCCAAACACTTTGTCACATACACTTGTAAGCATAGAAGGAATACTAGGATTTCATACGAGGATATAGCAGGGGTACACAAGCCAAGATTGGATCAGTTAATAAGCTTTGAAGCTTATGGTTGATATACATTCGAGTATAACACATAGGGTTGCCATCCTACACGTTCTAACTCGAAACCAATACAATGGGACCTTTGTAAGTCGCGTACTAAGCTTATACATGTTCATACCATATTTGTTCTTTGGCTGCTAGTCGAATTGGTCACGTTAGTTTGTAGATAACAAACTAACGTGAGCTTGTGCATGCAAAATGTAAAGCATACTTGTTATATGCATGTAAATGTGTGTATTATCACTTGTGGGGTGCTAAAAGATGTCAACATATATAAAAATAAGACTTAACAAGACTTTGGCTTATATGTATTCATTAAAAACGAATTGCACGAAAACCACACGTAAACATTTCATGAAAAACATAATGGAGTGGCTTGGGAAGATGTATACTAACTAATAGAATGATTTCATGTGATAAACACGACGCATATGTAAGCTAAACGAATTTGTTTTGGTGCTAGTAGTCCTAATGATCCCTTAATATCATTAACGGACCGTTAAAAGGCCTAACAGTCCATTAGTTGGGGCCTACAACTTATTAATAAGCTCACTTGAGCTTATTGAAGGGTTAAGGAACTCATTGAGCTCGTTTGATTAACAATACACATAAAGAAACCCAATTAGACCCTTAAAGGGCTTGACAACCCAATACCATGGCCAAAATAGGTCCATAAGACACGAATAAGCTTGAACAACTTATTTTTGAGCTTATGCGGCTTATTGAGTTTATTATAGACATAGAAAATCTAATGGACCCTAATCGAACAAGCCTAAAGGCTTAAAATGCTTAACGGTTTCTTAATGGGCCTAAAAGCCCATTACCATAGCTTATTGGCTTGTGGGATAAGCCAACATTGAGAAACAACTTAAACAGACCCATAAGTGCTTAATGAGACTAGAAAAATAAGTTGCATCAAATATAAAACCCTAATGGACCTTTTAAAACCTTTCGGGATAAGGTTATTGGGCTAACGAGCCCATTAAGCCCAAATAAGCTTATCTGAGCTTATTATTAAGCTCAATAGCTTCATTTAGCTTAAATGAGCTTAATAAGGGTGTGTGTGCTTTTAAAATCTTTATTGGACCTTTAAATTGCTTAATGGACCTTAACGGGCCCAAAAAGCCCAATAAGCAAAAATAACTCATCCGAACTTATTTATAAGCCGCCACAGCTTATGTAGCTTATTGAAGACTAATGGAACCTATTGTCACTTGTTAAAACTTAATTGGGCTTAAAATGTAATTTTTAGAAGTTAAGGGACTAAAAGTGTCAAATTGGAAACTTTAGGGTAGAAACTGTCAAAACTGAAATTTACAAAGTCTAAAGACTGTTATTGACACTTCTGAAACATAAGGGACTGTTTGAAGGTATAAGGACCAAAAGTGTAACTTTTCTGAAGTTGAAAGACTAAAGGTGTAAATATGGAAACATAAGGGTTTAAAATGTTAATAACCTATTTTCATAAACATAAGGAATGATTTTGCCAATAATAAAAACCTAAGGGTATTTTATATGATTAAGTGATTTAAATAAACACTTAACGTATCAGACAAGTTATAATATTTATCGGATATTATACAAATTAAAATACGATTTAATAAATATATATATTTATTAATAACGCTTATACATATACTTGTACGTGTGTAGTCGTATACCTTCCCAAGAGCCAACAAGTAAAGACGAATACAATAAACATGTGCACCACAACACAAGTGATAACAGTATATATAAACTAGCAAATTATTATAGTTTATACATGAGGTCGTTAGTTTAAACTTGTAGACTAAGACTGTCTGTATTTACTTAGGTATTTGACGGTGTGATTCATATACCATTCACAGAGGACTACTTCCTAAGGTGAGTTCATAGCCCCATGTTTTACTATATCAATGATTTATAACTTTTGGGGTGAGAAACATGATTTGTTTTACAAATTGGACGTATGTGTACATTTTATCATGATGACGTGTTTGTCTGAGTAGCGATAACCCCTTTGAGCCCATTATCATGAACTGTTAATTCCTTTGTGGAAGCACGAATGTTATATATAGATCTATTTGGGATTGACATCCCCATCCGGGTGAGTAGCTCTCACTGGTGTCACAGAGTGAACCAACGGATGTATACCATGTCGGATTCGGATGTTGCGGGTTAAAACATCATCACGGGCAATGTATGCAATTTATATTGCAATTCATACATGTCGGACTTCGGTGTCATGATCTTAGGGAAACGTAATTACATTTGTGATGTTTGCATCTGTTGCATTATCATACACTTAAAAATTTTACGGTCCTACATTACATTTACATAAACCTATGAATTCACCAACTTTTTGTTGACGTTTTAAGCATGTTTTTCTCAGGTCAATAAGGCACGAGGTGCCAAGGTACATTGGGGTCACTCTTTGGAGAGTCAGTACTAAAGATTTGGGGCGTATTACATTTTGGGAACATTTGTTATAAACCGAAATCTTTACTTATATTGTTAAACAATTTGAAGCTATGAGCTTATGTAACGAACAAGTGTTTTGTTTAATCCAATGTATCTTTTAAAAACGAAACACTTAGTGGTCGTTCTCATATCTAATGCTATTGATCTATGAAGTAACGCTCTCGGACACATTATTTCGCTGCAACCTTATTTGGGGGTGTTACATGAAAGCTCAGCTTCAAGACAAAGACACTACCATTTGTAAGTTGAAGGATATTATAAAATCATTAAAAGAAAAGTCCAAGGAAGAGAATGTCAATTATTATTATGGTGAAATAGATACAAAAAATGTGGAACTAAAGAATAGTGTAGCAAAACTGATTTTAGAAAACGAGCGTCTTTGTAATGAAATTAATTATGTGAAACAGGTTTTTAAGGAGTAGTTTGACTCAATCAAAAAGACACGTGTTCTCACTAAAGAACAAAGTGACTCTTTAATTGATAAACTGAACTTAAAATCTGCTGAAAATGAGGATTTCAAAGCTCAAATTCAAGATAAGGTTTTTGTGATTACATCATTGAAAAACGATTTACGAAAATTAAAAGGAAAATAAATTGTTGATATTGCTGCACAAACACCATCTGCCCAGACTATTGTTTCAGGCATGTTTAAGCTAAACTTAGAACCTTTAGCTCCTACGTTATTGCAAAATAGGGGAGTTCACATAAAATACCTTAAGTATGCTTAGGAAGACGCTGATATTCTTTGGGGAATAGTCGAACAAGCCAAAGTAAAACAACCTTTAGATAAAGAGTTAGACTTTGCCTGTAAGCATGCCCAACGAATTCTGAAGTTACTTGTATATGTTCAAGATACTTGCCCTAATGCGATTAAACTTAATGAGAAAAAGATTGTTGTCACACCCAAAAACAAGGTCAAGAAAGGTCAAGAAAGTTAAAATCTCGTTAATTCATTTATCGGTTTTAATCATAGACGTGTAAAATCCCATGAACGTGATTTGCATACAAGACCACAACTTCAACCACATCATATCCACTTAAGATCCAACAACTATCAAACTTCCTAATTCATAACCATTCATTCATCATGTCTACTCTAGTCAATACATCCTCAACAGATAGTCAAATGCATAATAATATCATGGCAGCTGGTTCAAAAGATCGTCCACCAATGCTTGGACCAGGAAGATATTCACAATGGAGATCACGTTTTCTACGGTACATTGACACGAAACCAAATGGTGAGGGACTGAGAAAAAGCATACTATCTGGTCCCTACGTGCCATCTACTGTACTAGTTCAAGCTGTTGCTGCAACGGAAGGTAATCCTGCAATACAACAACATACAACAATTGAAACAGTATTGAACATGACTCCAGAGAACAAAGAACACTTTCTGTCTGAAAAAGAAGCAATTTTCTTGCTTTTAACTGGTATTGGAGATGATATCTATTCCACTGTTGATGCTTGTAAAACAGCGAATGAGATGTGGATAGCCATTGAAAGGCTACAACAGGGTGAATCATTGAACGTACAAGATGTAAAGACCAATCTGTTCTGGGAATTTGGGAAGTTTACTTCTCGAGATGGAGAATCAATGGAGTCGTATTACTCACGGTTTTATAAACTGATGAATGAATTGACAAGGAACAACTTGCAAGTTACTACAATGCAAGTGAATGTTCAATTTCTTCAACAACTTCAACCAGAATGGTCAAGATTTGTGACGGTTGTCAAGCAATCAAAAGAAATAGACACCATCTCATATC
Organism: Tanacetum coccineum; assembly: GCA_026074375.1. Classification (NCBI taxonomy): domain Eukaryota; kingdom Viridiplantae; phylum Streptophyta; class Magnoliopsida; order Asterales; family Asteraceae; genus Tanacetum; species Tanacetum coccineum. The sequence goes on along the minus strand of BQNB010019432.1, from coordinate 1,381 downwards.
ACACACTTTTTGACATTCTGAAGCAGTATCAAAATGAAGTTAATGATATCCGTGCTGAGAGAATAGCCAAAAGTGCAAATCCATTAGCACTTCTTGCGGCTGCTCAACCATACTCAGATAATTACTATCAAGCACCAAAACCTCAGAGAACAAATACAACATCATCTTCCACAAGACCAAGTGCATCTACCAGACACAAAGGCAAAGAGATCGCCAAACCAGTTACACCTCAATCTGAGTCAGTATCTGAAGAAGACAGTGATCTTGAACAATCTCAGAGGGATAAGGACATGTAAAAGAATTTGGTACTCCTTGCAAAGTATTTCAAAAAAACTCTACAAACATACCAACAACAACCTTCGAACTTCTTCAAACTCCAGGAACAAGACTGAAGATACCACACCAAGGTATAACAATGACAATCAGTCAGGGAAGTTTGGGAATCAAAGGACAATGACAGTTGCTAGGGCTAAGGAAACTGTAGGAAGTCAGGTAGTGCAACAGAATGGGATACAATGCTTTAACTGCAAGGGATTTGGCCATTTTGCAAAGGAATGCATGAAGCCAAAGCGTGATAAAGACTACTCGTATCACAAGGAAAAGATGATGATGTGCAAACAAGCTGAACAAGGTGTTTCACTGCTAGCTGAGCAAGCTGATTGGCTAGCGGACACAGATGAAAAGATTGATGAACAGGAATTGGAAGCACATTACAGTTTCATGGCAAAGATTCAGGAGGTCTTACCAGAAGAATCCAGTTCAACTGAACAGCCATTGGAACAGGTACAAAACAATGATGAAATTAATGTGTTTGCCAATGAAAGATAACATTCTGATAATAATACTGCAGAATGTGTTGATGAGCGTGCTGCGCTTGCTAATTTAATTGCAAACTTAACTCTTGATACTAAGGAAACCAAACAATTTTAAAGCAATTAAAGAAAGCAAACACATCATTGACTCAAGAACTAGAGGAGTGTAAAACTAACCTTGATGAGACTAGTAGGGCTCTGGGGGAGGCTACTAGTTGTCAGGATTGTTGTCTTATTGCACTTCAGAACAAACATAGTGAGCTTGAGAAGTACATAGCCTTTAATGACCGAACGATTGATTATGAAATACTTCAAACAAAGTTAAATGATACTCTAGGACTATTAGCTCTTAAAGACATTGAAATTAAAGAAGGTTTAAAAACAAAAGCCTATGAAATTTTAGTTCTAAATCAGAAGCATGATGAGTTAGTCAAAAAGAGTCTTTTAATAAAGTCACAATTTGAAGGTCAACTAAAAGAGAAAAGTAAGGTCATTTAGGATTTAAAGGTTAAGGAAGAAAAAGATATTGACAAGATGATTGAAATGGATAAACAATTAAAGTTTTTGAA
>BQNB010019431.1:0-66855 GCA_026074375.1 Tanacetum coccineum | reverse complement strand
CGATGCTTGTAACAGTTTATAACCATTATAAAATATAAATAATATTTTATAAAATATATTTCGTTTCTTCGACGGGTCGTGACTAAAACAGTTCGTTTCCTTGTGAAAGTGTAGTTTTCGTTCGTTGTCAGGTTTTCGTACAGTTATATTCTTATATATCTTTAACATATAATTTATTCCCTTTATCGGTTTATAAAACAATAGTAGTTTTAGTGAATCATAAGTATAGGAAATTATATAAGTTTCCTCATGACTTCCCCGTTTATATAACGTTTCCCATATACGTAAAACTCAACGTTTTTCCCTTATTCAATATATGTTGCAATTTATTCGCTTTCCAATATTTCAAATGCCCGCGTGTTTCAGATATAACATACATATATATTCACGTTATTATATCTAAACTCGCAAAAATATTTATTTATCATATTTGTTTAACCATTTAACCACCATTATTTATCCGGTTTTAATATATATAAAACCTTATGTTATATTTAATTGTCGTTTTGCATTTAGTCAAAAGCCAATTTATGTTAACCCAAACGCACCCTTACGGTTAGTCTGCTCACCCAAACACACCCGCTGTGGTTCTGACCCGCGAACCAAACACTCCTATACGGCTTTTCCTGCTAAACCAAACACACCCTTGTGTATTTCTGCTATCCCAAACGCACCCTTATTGCGTTAATCCCTAAAACCAAACACCCCTTTGGCTGTCTTAAACCAAACAGCCCCCTTGCTGTTATACATAGCAAACAGACACCCCTTGTTGTATTTATAACATCAAACGCACCCGTTTCGGTGTTATCCCACAAACCCGACGCACCCCGGCTGTTTTCGACGGCCAACACAAACACACCCATACCCGGCTATTTTCGACAGCCAACCCCGACAACCCCTCTCCCTTGGCTGCACCCCCAACCCGACTGTAGGATCGATATTCCTTAATGAAACACTGATATACTGTCAACTATGCGGAATCTAGTTGGCAGTACTTATGAAGAACACACAGTAGTTTCTCAAACGATTTCTTTTATAAACCTTTTGAATCTGCCTAAATTGCAGATCCCTAATACAATACTAATAATTCTTAACTTCGTGTTTTTCTATGTTTGTTCTATATTCTAATATCTTCCTAGAGATCCTTTTATAAACATAAGGATAACCTCTAGTAGATGTACAGTCCTTGTATATCATAAACACTAATTGATACTTATCACTAATAACTGTTACAAGATAAATGCTAAAACAACCGTTTAAACTTTATAGTTCCTATATCCACGGCAGTACTTCGATCTTTGACTGGCAGTACCTTGACTTTCTACTTAGCAGTACTTTGATCTTTCATTTAGCAGTACTTTGACCTTTTGACTTGTATTTCCCAACAAATTAGAATGAAAACGGAGGTAAAATGACTATTTTAGAGATCATGCTTAATGACTTGTACATTAAGCTTTTAGAGATTTGTACTTTGAGGTGAAGAGATTTTATATTTCAAATGAGATGTTATATTGCTTGTACATATGCTTTAGTAGCTTGTGCATTCACTTTAGATGTTAATCCTTCATGGAATTAGGGTTTAGAGGCATCCGATAATGGTATAAAGCCCGTTTTGATATAACGTTGCGAATGGTACATTATAGGAATAATGTACTTTATATAAATGATATTATGATATTGACTTGATATATTATGATGATTGCTTGACATATATAAAGATAGAATTGCCATAGATAGGTTGCCTGAGCCCGTTAACTTTAGTCTTGCAAGAAATGTTGCATATTGAGATATTGGCAAAATAAGTAATGTAATGTAATAAAGCGAAAAATTTCCCTAAAAAAGGTGAGTTCATATATAACTGATAGATTGTACATTATCTAACTTAATAGATGGATATTTACATTTATGAAAATTGTGGGTTGTTATATTCCTTCTCTTAGATCAGTAGCAACACCCTTTAAACACCCTCATTTGCATATGATCATAATGCTCTAACATTCATTTTGTTAGAAGCATACTCCTATGATGATCCACCAAAGCAAGCCTTAGAGATCTTGCCATTTCCTTCCACCACTAAGCATATCCATATGAAGATCTACAATATTAGAGATCTCATCATATTCATCCATTTGAAGGCTTCCATCAATGGAAGACATTTAGATTAGTCATTCATATCAAATAGACACATTGTCTTGGATCATTATTGTAATCATATCATTATCTTGTATCATTTGATTTAGACTAGATGGTTTATGTGTTTGTGCCATAAAACACAAGGTTTGTTATGTTGGGCCATAAAACATAACAGGGTTTTTGGGTTAGTTCTACCCAATTGTGTAAGAACCTCATATTTTAGCTTTGTACTAGATAAATTAAAGCGACGATGGGTTGGTTTCCTACCGGTTATGTAGGACTCGGTATTTAGCTTAGTATCGGATAAAGTGTAAGCAACTTTATGTAAGGTTTCTCTGCCGAGAAGGGAGTTTGTTAATCTAGTGACATAACTCTCGAGTTGGGTACTCGGGGAGTGAAGTAGGGCGGAGAGGAGCTCCGTGACCGAACCACTATAAATCATCATGTTCGGTTTGCTCTCTATTTATTTTATGCTTATGATTGTGTTGTGAATTATGTTGTGACTACTTGGTTATTCTATGCTTTCATATAGTCATAAATCATATTTGGTACTTTTCATATTATGTCGCGATTGATTGGGGATTTGATACAAATGTTTTTTTAGATTTTAATCGGAAACGTATTCACCCCCCCCCCCCTCTACGTTTTCCACAATTGGTATCAGATCCATGTGGCTCTAGTTTTCAAAACAAATGGTTTTCAAAACCGAGTACAATCCATGTATCAATCTATCCAAAAAACGGGACTTAATATGAAAAGTATATTATTCTTAGAAGCCTTGTTTCTTGAATATATTTGTTATACAAGCTTGAATAATGTCCAAAATTTGTCATATAAACTTACCTTAAAGCCTACCAAGTGCTATACCTTTTCGTCGGGTCAAATGATGGTTATTTTAAACACACAATAAAATATATGATAATATTTCCAAAAGAGCAATTAAGAACTTTCCTAAAGTCTCCCTTAAGAAAAGCTCACTCTAAAAGATATATATAATATATAATACGTATATTTAACCGGGAAGAATGATCACCCGGGTCGTTTCCCCAACGACTTGTGAAATTGAAACCTTGCTTTAGCTTGGATTATGATTTGAATGAGAGAAAAGATGTTTTTGAGTATCTATTACTACTGAATAAAAGCAACAATCAATTAAAAGCAATTAAACACTTAAACTAATTAACGGGAAACGAATAAAACGCGACAAATAAGCAAATATACTAAATTTAACCCCTAAAAATGCAAACTAAATTTCTAAACCTAAAATAGGACAAAATAAAATTTTAGGAAAAAGAAAAATATTTTTTTGATTATTTTTGAATTTATTATGAATTAAAAACTAATTTAATCTAATTAAATCCTAAAAAATAGCAAATTAAGTCCTAAAAATTAAGAAAAATGATTTTTAAACTTAGAAAAGTCTAAATACATCAAAAACTTAGAAACATTTTTTACTATTATTAAAAATATAAAATCCTATTTTTAAATTAAAAATGAAAAGACTCAAAAAATGATTATTTAAAAAATCTAAAAAGGTTGAAAATGATTTTTCTTAATGTAAAACTAAAGCTAATTTTTATAAAACTAAAAACTATTTTTTGTAATTTTCTGAAACTTTTTTCTATTTTTTATGAATTTTCGAAAGTAAAAACTTAAGAAAAATGATTAAAAATAAAACACTTACTAGAAAATTATGAAAAATTCAGATAAAATCCTAAAACCTAGCAGATACAAAAGAAAAATAAGAACAAGAGAAAAACTAAACGAATAAGCCCTTGAATAAGCTGTTTAAGCTACGGCTTATATAAGAAACAAGAAATGAAAAAGAGGGTAAGTATTTAATGAGGGGAGAAGTGAATGGATGAGCTATTGTAGCACAAGTGTTAAGTCGTGTGTGTTGTGAGAGGGAGGTCGTGGGTTTAAGTCTGGAAAACCCCCATTTTGCACCTTTTTTTTTTAATTTTCCCTTTTTCAAAACTAAATACTCGAAATAAAGAAGACACGTTTTAAAAAAAAAAAAACCCATCTTTTTTATTATTTTATAAATGGAACATAAGCTGAAAGTCTAAGATAATCTTTTTAAAAGCTTATGAAATCAGCAGGTCAGTAAGTGGGCTGCTAAGCTCACTTATGCTTATTTCCACTAAAGGACTTGCAAAAGGCTCAAATTAAGCTTAAACTGAAAAGTAGAAGATGTTCTAGACTCCTTAAGATGTGCTTAATCTAGAAATGAAAAGCTTATTAACTAAAAACTACTGAATTCTAACTGAATTTGAAAGGCAAGCTAGTAAACTCAGGAAATTACTCAAAAAGCTCAAAATTAAAGTAAGTCAAAAAGCTCAATAAGCTAAACCAACCCTTAAGCTTTTGAAAACTAAAAATCAACTATTAAGCTATTGAACTAAATGATAAAACCCTATCCTATAAGCTAAAGATTTGAATTTAAAAGCTACTTTCTATCACTTAGTGTTTTTTGGCTTTTTAGGCTTTTTAATGACTTTTAAAACTAAATGTACCTAAGGAAATGAGCTATAAATTGGAAACTAAAGCATAATCTATCTAAAGCTATATCTAAACTAAGAGCAAACTAAATTTTAAAACCTAAACCTAAGTTTTCTAGCTAAAATGAAACCAATAAATCAGCAGTAGTAACTATGGTTACTACTGCTGATATGGTATGCAAATGGGTCAAATAGCACTTGCAGGCAACCAAATTGGTTTGACCTGCACTAAACACACTAAATGAAAGCAAATGATCACTCAAATAACAAAAACCAAGCTTCTTAAAGCTTGGATCAAAAACCAATCAACTAGCTAAGAACACTATCCTCCCCTGGTGCAGGAAGGATTAAAAGAGCTCAAACTTTTGAAATTTTGCAATCTAACTTGAGAAATTAGTTTAACTAACCATTTTAGACCTAATCAAAAGCAAACACAAAACTTTTATCTAAAACCTTTGACTTTTAAAGGTCAAACCACTTTAAACCAAACACTCCTTAGCTTCTGCAGAATTTGATTAAGCTTAGGATTTTGAAATCTATTTATTAAAACCTTAATGCCAGATATCATTAAGCTTATAATAAACCTAATAAACACAAATCAACAGTCACTTAAGCTAAAATCAAGATCTACCACTAATTACTACTAATAATCTAGTTTTTTATGATATTTAGACAGAAATTTAAATATAAAATTCTACATAACTAAGCCAAGACAAGATTAAAATTATTATTAATAAGCACATTTAGATGATGAAAAGCACAAATAATCAACAACTAAGTAATAAGAACAACTAATAAGCAAGTTAGCAAATATTAAGCTAGTAATGAAAAGGAACAAGGAATTTTAAATAGGAAACTTACACAAGCTTCAGCTAAACAGAAGCAAAAACTTAAATAGCAGCTACAAGCTCTAGCTTATCCAAATGGATAAGCTAGTATAAGTCCATGGGAGCTCATCCTTGTTTAGCTCCCCTTCCAAAAGCTCAATAGTCCAATAGTTAGGGTAATTAACTGGTTTTAGATATTAAGTAAGAGTAAGACCAAGTTAAGCTCAAATCATGAGCTTATAGGCTCATGAAAGCTGGTAAGAGCTTATAGGAGCTTATAAGCATTTAGCTTAACAATTGAGGAAAAATGAAAACTTATAGGTGAAAAGAGAGAGCTTATGACAAATGTAAACACTTAATTTCATTCACTTAAAAACTTTGATTACATTACTTGAAAAGGAAATTACAAATCATTTAAGAAAAATTACATTAAGCTAAAAAAACGAAATTTAAGCTAAACTAAAAGCTGCTAACTTTTTTCCTAGTGTGTGTGTGATATGAGAATTTATAGCCACTGAAGAAGATTCTAGCCCTTTGCTTGCTCAACACACTCCTCTAAATCATGTCCGTACATTCTCTTAATGATTGGAGGATTGATTATGGCCTTTGGATCACAATTGAACTCACACGGATTGCCAGCTTAGCAATCCGTGATAGAGACATATGTGCTTCTTTTGTGAGAGCAATTAGTGCAAAACCCAGCTTCTCTTGTGCTTCCTTGCCTGCCAACGTGGCATTCTAGCTTGGGTTGATTAATGAGATGCTTTGAGATTACTCATTTATCCCTGCCATTGTGTTGTAGAGCCTCTGAATTGTCTTAATCACCCCTTAATTTGTGTTTGCCCCTTGTTTTTGACTATAGACGGTGAATAGTGATCATGAACTTGGCGCCTTTTTTAAACTGTAAAAGGGTAATTCGGTTTTAAACTTTAGGCTTATGTTAAGAATGGTCCTTGTGGTTGGTTTAGTAAAGGTGTAGTGTAAAATAGGTTACAAAATTGATAGAAATGGTCCTTGTAGTTATATGAAAAAGGGTATTGGGCTAGGGTTTGGGCTTTCGTTGTGGGCTCTTGATCCGGGTAAGGTTTTTAAGGGGTTTAAGGCCCATTAAGCCTTAGGGACCAATATGGTAACTTTCTGAAACTTGGAGGGTTGATTTGAAACATTTTGAGTTTTTGTCTTTTATTGGTTGACTTTTGTTGACTGAGAATTGACCAAGGGTTGACTTTTCTTGGCTTTGGCTTTGAATCTTTGGCTTCTCTTGTGCTCTTCCGTTTCTCGTGTCCGTGTTTGCCCGTTTTTGACGGTTTTCTTGTGATTTTTGTCTTATCCGTACCTGCATACACAAAACACAAAAACAAGCATATCTTTGCCATTTTTAGTCTGTTTTGGGTCATTTAGGGTCATTTTTGGTATTAACGGATATGTGTATTTTACACTTATCAAAATTCCCCAAACTAAACGATTGCGTGCCCTCACGCAATATTACATGCCTTATAACCATCATATCTCAAAACGTCCCCAAAACTAAACTTTGAAAAGTAGCAAAGATTTTTGTTGAGAGAGCTAAGAGATCACAAGTTATAAAACACCCGAATTCCTATTTTCTAAACTTTTTTTTTCTTTTTTATTATGATTTTTCTTGATATATTCCTAACTACAACTTATTCTTGTGTTGACATAATGTTTTGTTTTCATTACTTGTGGTAATCTTTAGGATACCTAGAACACAAAGCCAAGTAAGTGTATAAAAAGATAAATTCATCATTCCCGATTTTTCACTTCTCCCATACTAAGCTTAAAAATAAGATCACCGCTAAAACTAAGATGCTAAGACTACTTATAATTACAACTTGTGAATTTTTCTTCCTGACACATATCATATATTTAATGTGTGTGTTCAAAATTAATTTAAACCATTAATATCCCATTTTTAGATAGTTGAAATCCGACCAAGCTTTACACAATGGGCCTTTTGTGGCTAAATGTTAATCCACTTAGTTTTAAGATCACAACTCAAAGCAAACAAAAAACCTCCTTAGTACGACATTGTTGGTTTCACTTGCCCCATGAATGACTTTCTTTCTTAGCTCCCACGTCATCGGGTAAGTGCTAAGGCTTTTGACACCCCATCCGGAGAATAATAATCGAGAAGCATGAACTTCCAATGAAAAAGCCTTGTAGACTTTTGCAAAACTTAGTTCAAAAGAATACCTTGGTTTTAGAGAATAAAACTTTTACTATTTATTATCTAACTTGCAACATTATTATTATTATTTACATTATTAGGCTAGGAACCGGTATCACTTTTCTTTCGACGACACATCGGCCACGCCTCCGATAGAGTCTGTGTACTTATATTGATCCTATCCCCTAAATATACATCCCTCCACCACTTTCTTTTTAACTGTCACATCGGGAGCGAACCGACAAATGCCCATGTACTTTATTGCGATGGAGTTTGTATATTATTATTAACATTAAGGATTTATAACTTGCATCCTTTTTATTCACCAACTACATTTTTTTAATATTAATTCAATACATTATTTTTGCAAATAGAAAATTTTAGTTTTAGAAAACCAAAGTATAAACTTAAACTAAAATTCTTATTTACCAACGATGTTGACTTCATCATCGATAAAGCTTTTTCTCTGAATTTGTTGATTAGACTTTTAAGAGCAAAACTCTAATTTGTAAAAATTAAAGAGAACACGTATAATTAATCATTTTAAGAACTCCGGGGAAGAAAAACCACAAGTTATTCTTATAAGCTTTTAAGTTTTCCAATTAAACATTGTTTAGCATCCTAATTCGTAATCAACACTATCATTTCTTATTCTTTGCAATTTAAAACCTATAATAAAGAGATTCGCAAATACTTAGCCTATATAAAATCCAACTCGACATTTTTAAAATCTACTTGAGATTAGAACAAGTCTTCATTTACTAATGATTTCAAGTCTAGCATGTTTAAAGCCTACATGAGACTAACACAAACTATCATCATTAATTGTTAAGGGAGAAAGCTAGAACTCTACACGTTTGATCGGGTCAAAAATTACTTCTTATTCTCACCAACGGAAAACCTACATTCGTGTCTCTAACACTTATTTATATATATATATATATCGAGTCGAGCTTGTGACTCGGTGACTAAAAACAAGCCGCTTCATGGGAGTTCACCCCATGCTTATCCATTTTCTATTGTTCTAAATAATGTGTTGTGATGTGTTGAGGCTAGCCTCTTCCGATCTTTCGTTGTTTGTTGTTTGTTGTGATTTTTGTAGGATTGAACCAACAATTTCTGAAGCCTCTCGTGTTCGGTGTTGTGTCCCGTTTCACTCGAGCTTCCTTATCTTTGGTGAAATTAAGTTTGGGGAAGATCAATATCCTTTCATCTTATCGATTCACGTTTATCTTTGCATAATTCATAAACGGCTTAGATTTTCGTAGAACCCGGCCTTAAACATTGAGGACAATGTTTCGTTTTAGTTTGGGGAGGGAATCTATCGATTTGATGTTACCTGCTTATTGTTTTGTTCTCACGTACCCGTTTTCCCACAAAAATAGCAAAAATTTTAAATTTTTAAGTTTTTATTTGTATCTATATATATATATTATATATATTATTATCTTTATATCATTTATAGATTATCTATATTAAATATATTTAATATTATAGGGTGGGATCATGAGAAAACCTTATTTGTTGGACAAACCCCAGATAACCTAGAAAAACCCTAACAAATGCCCTAAAAACAATTCAGATGCCCTAATTTTTTCAGGACTAAATTGTTTTTTCAGGGCAACTATGGCACGATTTACACTCACTGTAAATAACCAAAAAAAAACAAACAGATGCTAAAAAATAGACTAGGGTCATCTGTTTGATTTTTTTAGGGCATTGTTTGGTTTTTGGGTTTTCTAGAAATATGGTTTTCCCTAGAACCCATCCCCTATATTATATATTTTATATTTTATATATATATATAGGGATGGGTTCTAGGGAAAACCATATTTTGCTAGAAAACCCAGAAAACCAAACAGATGCCCTAAAAAAATCAAACAGATGCCCTAGTTTTTTAGGGCATCTGTTTGGTTTTTTTTGGTTTTTACAAGTGTAAATGCGAGGCCATGTTGCCTCTGAAAAAAACAATTTTTAGCTGAAAAAATTAGGGCATCTGTTTTTTTGGGTTTTTTTTAGGGCATTTGTTTGGTTTTTCTAGGTTTTTGGGTTTTCCAACAAAATATGGGTCTTTGCTCATTGATCCCATCCTATATTTATATCATATACTTTTATATATATCTAGTATATATTTATATATATATATATTTGGATACTAATAAAAACTTTAAAAATTTAAAATTTTTGCAATTTTTTTGAAAAAGGGTACGTGAGAACAAAACAATAAGCAGGTAACATCAAATCGATAGATTCCCTCCCCAAACTAAAATGAAACATGCATCAATGTTTAAAGGACCGGGTTCTCAGATAAATCTTAAGCCGTATGAATTATGCAATGATTAAAAGTATGAATCGATAAGATGAATAAGGATTACAATACAAGACCTAGTTTGACTTTCTAAGACCGATAACATTCTTGTTTGACTTAATATAATTAAGGCTAACAATGAGAGTCTTCAGAAATTGTTGGTTCAATCCTACAAAAATCACAAGCACAAACAACAAACAACGAGAAATCCGGAAGAGTACAAGCCTCTTCACAACACAACACATTTGTGAGAAAATAGAAAGAAGATAGAAAAAGATAGGCATGGGGTGAACTCCCACGAAGCGGCTTATTTTTGTTCACCGAGTCGCAAGCTCGACTCGATCCCCGAATTAATTCGTCCTTAGGGAGAGAAAATTGAAAACTTTCATTGAACATGCCACTGGCTTATGAAACGTGACGATGCCGTGGTCAAAAACAAAATTCTCACTCCTAAAGGAGAAAATCAAAGGTGATTCCTCGGTGTAAGGGAAGTATGGAAGAAAAGTCTAAATGATAAATGTGAAGGAATCGAAATCTTCAACATTTAGAGATAACACCGTTTCACTTAGGTAAAAATCTTCATTAGGCTTAACAAAATCATTTTTCATATCCAAAATGGGCTTAAATCTCATGCAAACATCTGGTGGTTCCGGAGGAGGACGAGGAGATGACGGTTCTTTGAGAAATAAGAGAGTCCCGGAGGAAATGTTCTCTCTTAAATTCTTCTCCAATGTTACAAGATTTTTATCATGAATGGCATGATAAACTAATATACCTGGTTTGAATACTTTGTCCTCGTTTCCGAGAGAATTCAAGGTAATACTAGCCGACAACTCCGCAGTGAAAGGCGAGTCAGAATCTAACAAAGGAGGTGGTAAAATACTTGATTTGGTGGAATCAAATGTAACGGTTAAGTCCTTTTTAAAATCCTTTGGTTTGGAAAAATGATCATTAAAATCAATTGGATTATCAAAAGTGATTCTTATTGGCATAACAATGGTATTGATTGGAACATCACTTGAAACTTTGTCTTCTTTTTCCTTGATTTCTTCAACTTCTTGAGGACGAGAAAGAGGTTTTGGTTTTTGATGTAAGTAAGTTGCCAAAAAACAAATTATCTTTTTCCTAATCGAATTTCGTTTCATCATTTTTCATACAAATCAGACCAACGAGAAAAACATTGATATTTTCCATGAATGATCCTTCTCTCCGGTGAGAGTAATGGAAGTAGGATTGCTACTTGAAACTTCAAGGGTGGGAGGGAGGGTAAGATCAATTCCCGGTGGAATCGAATCAGCTTCAAATTCACTTTCTTCCGGTGAAGTAAGTGTGAAGGAAGAAGAAAAAGACTTAATCTCGACATCCTTATCGTTCTCTTCAAAGAGAGGATTAACGTTGCTAGATTTGAAATTATCATCGAATTCGAAAAGAGGATTTGAGTAAACTTGAAAATTTTCTTCATGCAAGTCCTTCTTAAGAGTCGAATCATCATTACCCGGTGGTAACGAATCAAGAGGAGCAAGTTCATCGGCGATCTTCATCAGAGAAGAACTAGGAGGAAGAGTATTAGTGGTACTGCCACTAAACGGATCGGCTTTTGAAAAATCGATGACAGAAATGGCGTGAACAAAATTCTTATCCTTGTTTTTCTCAGATTTATCGGCATAGTAAACAAGTTCTTCTTTTCCTACTCTTAAAGTCAAAGTTTCTTCATACAAATCAATGAGAGCTTTTGCGGTGCGAAGGAAAGGTCTTCCTAAAATAATAGGCACTCTTGGGTCTGGTTCAAAATTAACCACTACAAAATCCGCAAGAAAAGTGAAACCATCAACTCCCTAGAGTCTTGTATGATGACGTGGTACCCCCTTGACCCATGACCCGAATATATTCCGCATTTTGGAGGTCTCACACTTCAAAGCTTCAAGCCCAAGTTGCTTGTAGATAGAATGAGGTAAAAGGTTAATGCTAGCTCCGGAATCGGCTAAAGCACTAGTCCTATCGAGTTCTTGTAAAGCACACGGAATAAGAAATTTTCCCGGATCTTCGAGCTTCTCGGGAACTTTGTTCATGATGATAGCAGAACATTCAGCATTAACGGTTGTAATGGCGATTTCTTCGAGTTTCTCTTTGTTCCTTAGCAACGAGCTTAACCATTTGTTGAACTTTGGCATTTCGACAAGAGCATCTTTCAATCCAATCTCTAAACGGAGTTGTTTGAACATCTTCAAAAACCGGCTATGTTGAGCACTTGGTTTATCGTTCTCTCTCACTTTCATCCTCTCGGGATATGGAAGTTTAGATTGATACGAATTAGGTCTTGGAGAATTAAGATCTTGAATTTCAACATTAACGGTTTTCTTTGCTTTTGGTTTTGGAATTTCCATGAAAATGGATTCTTCTTCCTCCGGAGGTGGGACATGTGCGGTATTTTCCAAATTTGGATTTTGCACTTTTTCCGTTGACGTCTCCGGGTTTTGTTCGGGTTCTTTTTGAGGATTTGAAACAACGGGAGTAGGAACAAGAGGAGTCGAAGGTCCTTCCAAAGTTTTACCGCTCCTTGTGGTGATAGCATTAATTTGCTGACGAGGGTTAGTTACGGTTTGACTTGGAAGAGTACCCGAATTCGAAGTAGAGGCGGAATCTTTGAAATTATTACAAAGACTTGTCAACAAACTCGTAACATTAGCCATTTGATTCTGCAAATTTTGTCCTTGATTTTGAACATTTTTCAACACCGCATCGTTTGCCTTGACGTAGTTTTTAAAATCCGTTTTCGAAACACCTTGAATTTGAGGCGTAGGAGCTTGATATGGTGGAACTTGGTAAACCGGTGGTTGATTGGTTGGTGGTTGATAAACTTGACCTTGATTGTTTTGATGGTTTTGATTGAAATTGTTTCCACGGTTTTGATTCGAATTGAAATTGTTTCCTTGATAACGGCTTTGGTTTCCTTGGTTGTTTTGAACATTTGGTTGATTAAAACCGGGTGGTATCATCTGATTTTCCAAATTTGGAGGATTCCTTTGAACAAAGTTGCCAACGGCGGCGGTTTGTTGGAATTGATGAATGTTATCATGAAAAACGGGAAATTCATTCCTTGTTAACGGACAATTGTTGAAATTATGGTTTGAACCACATGTGACACAAACTTCCTCGACTGCTTTGACGGTAGCAGGAGTCGTAACATTCTTTTCACTAATCATCTTTTCTAATCGGCTCATTCGAATATCCATTTTGTCTTCAAGAGAAGCGGCGAGTTGTTGAAATTCAAAAGAATTAGAAGGTGTAGAAGTAGAAAGAGGAGCATTCGTACTCGCTCTTGGTTCAATTGCACGACTTCTTGAATAACGAACCTTGGATTTACTCTCAATAATGGCTAAACCATCACGAGGCATCTTATCTAGAAAATTTCCACCCGCGGCGGAATCTAAAGCATCTTGATCATTGGTATTCAAAGAATTGTAGAACGTATCAAGTTGATGTAATTCCGAGAAACCATGATGAGGACATTGACGAAGAAGTCCTTTGAAACGTTCCCATGCTTCGTTGAAAGTTTCATTCGGTTTTTGGTAGAAAGTAGTGATTTCATTTCGAAGGTAAGTTGTTTTCGAAGGTGGAAAAAACTGGTTTATGAATTTCGAGACAAGATCATCCCACGTTAGAATCGATCGAGGTGGTTCTTTATCTAGCCAAGTCCGGGCTTCACCTTCGAGAGAGAAAGGAAAAAGCAAAAGCTTAATCGACGTGTTTGGAACTTCGGGATGTCTAAACGTAGAAGTGACTTTGTTGAAAAATCGAAGATGATTATGAGGGTCTTGTTTACCCGTAAATTGATTACTTTGAACAAGATTAATCAAAGTTTGTTTAAGCTCAAAATTGTTTGCATTTATCGGTGGAACAACAATTGCATCTTCGTATCCCTCGATGGGAGCTTGTAGCATTTGAGCCATGGTACGATTGTCGGCCATTGGAAACTCGGGTTCCTCAACAATAACCGGTGTTATTTGTTGTTGTCGACGATTTCGATTACGAGCTTGAGAACGAGTGCGCATGCACTAAAAATAAAGAAATTAAAAAGCAAACAAAAATTACACTAATTTTTGTTTTTTTTATTTTTAAATTTTTGAATTTTTTAACAATCTATTTTAAATGGATACACGGAAGACAACTTAAACCAAATAATCGAATTACTTCACGGTAACTCTTAAAAATTGCTTCTTAAGATGAGCCGTACCTCGTAAATGACACAAATGGCAAGTTTTAAAATCTTTGGTTCGATTTGGGAACTTTTCAAGTTCACCGAAACTTATTTATGATAATACCTCGATTGAGAGTATTATATGTTGGTGTTCGTTTACCAACTTTGTGTATTTTTTTTTATTTTTTTTTAAGGAAAATTTTTTATATTTTTTTATTTTTTTGTGAATTTTTTATATGATAACTATACTAAAAAGAAAAAGAAAATATTTTTTACTTTTTATATTTTTTAATTTTTTTGGATTTTTGAAATATTTAACAAAAATGAAACTTTCGAGGACGAAAGGATCTTCAAACCAAATTCAACAAACGTAAACGACGGAATCTTTAACACAAGTCCCCGGCAGCGGCGCCAAAAGCTGATAGTGAATTTTTATACACAATAAAATATAATATAATACCAAAAGAGCAATTAAGAACTTTCCTAAAGTCTCCCTTAAGAAAAGCTCACTCTAAAAGATATATATAATATATAATACGTATATTTAACCGGGAAGTATGCTTTCCCGGGTCGTTTCCCAACGACTTGTGAAATTGATACCACGCTTTAGTTTGGATTATGATTTGAATAAGACCAAAGATGAATTTGATTATCTATAACTACTAAATAAAAGCAACAAATAAAATGAGAAAACAAAAGCAATTAATCACTTGAACAATTAACGGGAAATTAATAAAACGCGACGAATAAGCAAGTAAGACAAAATAAGACTTTAAAAATGTAAAATAAATTTATAAACCTAAAATAGGACAAAAGAAAATTTTATGAAAAAGTAAAATATTTTTTTGATTATTTTTGAATTTATTATGAATTAAAAACTATTTTAATCTAATTAAATCCTAGAAAATAGCAAATTAAGTCCTAAAAATTAAGAAAAATGATTTTTAAACTTAGAAAAGTCTAAAATAACATAAAAACTCAGAAAACTATTTTTAACTATTTTTAAAATTAAAATCCTATTTTTAAAATTAAAATTAAAAGCTCAAAAATGAAAATTAAAATCTAAAAGTGGTGAAAATGATTTTTCTGAATGTAAACCTAAAAGTATTTATTCTAATACTAAAAACTATTTTTTTGTAATTTTATAAAACTTTTTTCTATTTTTTATGATTTTTCGACAATTTAAACCTTAGAAAAATGATTAAAAATAATATACTAAATGGAAAATTGTGAAAAATTCAGGGAAAATCCTAAATGCAACAAAGTTCAAAGGAAAAATAAGTTTGTTCTACTAGCTAAACTAATAAGCTCCTAATAAGCAATTTAAAGCTACGACTTTTAATATTAAGCTAAAAGAAAAATGAGTATAAGAATTAAATGGAGAGAGAAGCTAACGGATGAGCTAATGAAGCATGGTGGTAAGTGTGTGTGTTTGTGTGCAAGTGGTCGCGGGTTCAAGTCCCATTAACACCCTATTTTGCAATTTTTTTATTTTTGAAATCTAAAAGCTAGAACTTATTAAGGACACTATTCTAAGCACTTTTAATAAAAGGAGCTTAAGCTCAAACTCAAAAATAATCTTAAAAGAGCTTTTGAAGTGACTGACCTCAGAAAGTGAGGTTTTAAGCTTACTTTTGCTTGTTTGGACTAAAGCACTTGCACAAAGCTCAAATTAAGCTCAAATTCAAAACCAAAAGCTGATCTATAAACCTTAAGATGTAAGGAAGCTAATTTTGATAAGCTACACTAACTAAAAACAATTTAAGTTATCTAAATTTGTGATTAAAATCAGCAAACTCAAAATGAAACACTAGAAGCTCAAAATCAAGAAAAGCTAATAAGCAAAATAAGCTAGGACAGAAACTAAGCTTTTGGAAACTAGACAATCTACATATAAGCTCTTAATATCATGCATAAAATCTATTCCTATAAGCCAATAATCTAAGTTTTAAAGGCCACTTACCATAACTACTGTTTTTGGCTTTTTTGGCTAATTTTATGACTTTTTAAGCTAATTTCAACTAAGCAATTAAACTAGAAACTATAAAGCAAGACCTAAATTATATTAAGCTATGTGAATACTATTAACCTACTGATTTTAAAACCCTAGATCCTAAAATTACTAGCCTAAATGAAAGATTAAAAAGACAGCAGTACTAACTGATGTTAGTACTGCTGATGCAATTTGACAAAAAGTAAAACACAAATGCAGGTTTCCTTAAGGGAAATCCTGCAGTACACACTCTATTTGAGTGTGTTTAAACACAAAACTTACACAAACCAACCCTTAACAAGCTTGGATCAATTTTGAACAAGCTAAGATAAGTGACAAATTCCCCTGGTGCAGGAACAATTTAAAAGAGTTTAAACTTTTGAAATTTTAAAATCTAATCCTTGAAATCTACTCTACTACTAGTTTAAAATGATTATGAAACTATCTCAAGCAATGAGCACAAGTCACTTTGACTTTTAGAGGTCAAAGTGCAATAATCCAAACACCCCTTTATACATTTGACATATTTTATTTTAGCTTGTGAATTGAAACTAATGATTGAAAACTTTTAACCAGATAATAATAAGCTTATTACAAGCTTATCAAACAGAATTTAACAATTTATTAAGCTAGAAATACCAATCTACAACTTATGCTAACTATATTTTTTTGGGTTTTTAAGATTTTTAAAGGCAAACTTTTGAAAAAACTAAGATCTAAATCGATAAAGCTAAGAACATATTAAAATTGATGACTAATGAGCAAAATTAAACACAAATAAGCAACTAGATAAGCAGTTAAGTAAAGCTATGAAGCAACTAAGCACATATTAAAGCTAATAAGCAATAAAGCGGTTTTTTAAAACTAAAATTTAAAGGAACAAGGAATTAAAAGAAAACTTACTTAAAGCTTCAGCTAAACAGAAGCTAAGTGTTTATAGAGCTTATCAACAGCTCTGGCTTATCCAAGGATAAGCCAGTAAAGTCAATGAGAGCCCTTCCATAATTGGCTCTCCTTTCATAAGCTTATAAGTCCAAGTATCAAAGGTATTAAACTGATTTTAGGATTAAAGTAAGTTAAATGAACTAATTAGCTCTATCATAAGCTTAGAGACTCATGAGAGCTTATTGAGAGCTTATGAGTAAAGTAGTAATTGAAAACTAAATTGAGATTTTATTAATACTTAAAAGCTGATTACAATACTTGAGAAAAGACAGATTACACTAGCTTAAAAACTAAAAACAATTACATTTAAAAGTAAAACTACATAAGCTAAATTTATAAGCTAAAAAAATCCAATGGATTGGCATCTATAATCTCATTAGTTAGATCAAATTATACTCACAAAGGATTGCCATAGCTGGCAACTCTTTTGATGTGATGCTTGTGGCCTAATTGTGTGAGTGATAATAGAGTAAAATCCGTCATCTTGTGCTTTTCATTCCTGCCTCGTGGCCTCTAGCTTGAGAGAGCTAATGAGAGTGCATGATTTGACACATATAAACCCTGTGTCCTCATATTGTACTTCACTTGAATTGTCTTCCGTACCCTTTAATTTTAAAAAGCCCTTTGATTTTGACCCATGGTGAAATGGGGAAGACGGTGAATAGTGTTTGGCGCCCTTTTTCTTTTTAACTGAATTTGGGGTAAAATCGTTTTAAACTTTGGAGAAATTGCAAATTCAGTCCCTGTCTTTGTTTTATAGAAATGAAGTGCTAAATGACTTTGAATATTGGCAGGAATGGTCCTTGTGGTTTATTAAAATGGTAATGGGCTAGGTTTTTGGGCTTTTATTATGGGCTTATGGATCCGGGTAGGGTTTTTAAGGGTTTAAGGCCCATTTAA
This sequence comes from Tanacetum coccineum, assembly GCA_026074375.1. Lineage (NCBI taxonomy): Eukaryota > Viridiplantae > Streptophyta > Magnoliopsida > Asterales > Asteraceae > Tanacetum > Tanacetum coccineum. The sequence goes on along the minus strand of BQNB010019431.1, from coordinate 48,862 downwards.
GCCTTAGGGACCATTTGTGTAACTTTTGGAAAGTTGAGGGACTTAAATGGTAGTTGTGGGTTTTTGTCTTTTTATGAGTTGACTTTTGTTGACTAGAATTGACCACAGCTTGACTTTTTTTGTCTTTTCCTGCTTTGTGGCTTTGAAATTTTGGATTCTTTTGAGCTCTTTCGTTTCTCGGTTCAGATTTGTTTTACCTGTTTTAATGGTTTCTTGTTGATTTTTGATTAATCCGTACCAGCACAGCTCAAAAACACCAAAAACAAGTATATTTTTGCTTTTTTTTGGTGTTATTTGTGGTCATTTAGGGTCATTTTTGGTATAACGGATATGTGTATTTTACACTTATCAATAATCAAGATTCAGACATAAATGTTTGCAGGGAAGCATAACGGGTATCCGTTTTGACCTGTACACATAGAAGAGCTTAATACTTATGCACTCAAGGTATGTGACCATTAAAATTACTTTGGAATTAGTTAAGTGAAAATTGTATAATATTTTTTAACTACCTCAAGTCCTGTATGTTGCACATATGTACTTTTAATGACATGAACTTTGTTAAAAGTAACTTGGATCGTTCGTGCAGCCATTGCTTCAGTTGTCACATAGCACGTTAATTGTCATTAACAATGGTATTTCGTGACGAAAAAAAGAGTAATCTTTGTAAGGACTGTTATTTCTAAATTGTGCATAAATATGTATGTTCCCTATATTAATTGTGATTAAAAACCACGCAGAAATCATGAGTTCGATTATTCACATAAAAGATGAATGAAGAAGACGTCTTATCCGAAAGACCAAGGTATTGTGTTGTTAGTAGGAGCGACAGAAAGACTAATTGGTGTCGGCTTTTTACGGGTTACACGGGTTCAGTTTCGACAATCTTTTTTGGATGTTTAATTTTCCAAAATGGAAAGTGTATTGGTGACTGCGGTATTTACCACACCAAAATGACAACATTGATGCAACTATTAAATTGACTGTTGTAAAAAGGATTGGTATGGGTGGGGCTGTAAGGTTGCGTAACGCGTCAAAATGTGTAGGTTATTTTTATCCGCTTCTTTTTGCTAGACTTGAGACATTAATATATGACGTTTAATGTTCAGCTAGAAAAAAAGATATAGCTACAGAATTATGCACTATGTATAATGAAGAGTTTACAGTTAGCAAAGAGTATAATAAGAAAGGAAGTGGCTGAAATGGAGATGCTCAAGGCAAGGGAATATGTGAAGATTCAGGTTGAGCGTAGGAAATTAGAAAGGGAGGATGAGCTGATGGAGATTATAATGTCATGTGGTTGCTTATGAGTGAAAGACAAAGGTGACTAGTTGGGTTTCTTTTGTAGTAGGAAAAATTACAGCAAAGCAGTTCTTTTTTGAACTCTATCTCAAATCATAGTTTATGTTACTATTTGCTTTACATTTCTGGTTTGGCGGTGGCACGTAGTATAACCAACTGAGTGTTTGTTGAATTATTTAATAAACAACACCAAATAATGAGTCTGTTGAGAATTTCTGAGTACTACCCGATGGTTATGAGTTGAGCTGATGCTAAAGATTGAAGAAAATAGACTAAGTAGTTAGTACTGTTAGTTATGTTAGTTAGTATTGCTAGTACTTTACTAGTACTGCCAATATAGTTAGTACTGTTAGTCTCATATAGTTATATGCTTTTTTTATTTGCTTGAGTTTGTAAATTAGTTTGATATGAATTATCTTTTACGAGTTATGTAAAGCCCATTAGGGTTTCCTTGTGTATAAATAGGAACCTTTACGGCCATGTTAGTTTGATATATCACAAATTTCAGTCTATATCATAGTATTCATGCTTCATGGTGTAAACCCTTACCACTGTCAAAAGAGCTGTTCATATTAATATATTGAAAGTCTTTTGTGTTGGTTGTATTTCTGTATCTCAAACATATTTTTTTCTTTATTCTTCTTAGTGGTATAAACTAGATTCCGCATAGTTTATATCATACACTCAAAGTTTCAGTATTAGTGCCTTTAGATTTATCCAAGGATACTAAACCTTACATCAAGCTAAGGAGTTCAGATCTGTTCATGGGATCAACACCGTGGTATCAGAGCTTGTTGTGTGCTTTGATTATGACGAAACAATAAATATAACTAGATCTATTATTTAGTTATATGTTGGAGGCAGAGAGAACTAATTTCTACAACTCTGACTACAAGACTTCCTATTCTCTAACCAGGGGAATATGATCTATGGGTTAAGGAGGATAAAACAATACTTTCTTATGACTTGTTTACTCCCTTTGGGAAGTAATTCTGAATGGTAACAAAGTGCTGAAGGGAAACTGTTTAGAGAAACTAAGCAGGAATATAAACCTACTACTGCAGAAGAAAAGCAGGACATAAGGAATAAGATAAAAGCTAGAGGAACTCTGTTGATGGCACTCCAAAATAAGGATCAACTAAGTTTCCATTCATATAAAGATGCAAATTGCTCATGGATGCCATGAGAGAGGTATGGAGAATACAAGGAATCCAAGAAAGTTCAGAGAACTCTACTCAAGCAACAATATAAGAACTTTTCAGGATCAAGCTCAGAAACAATGGATCAAACTTTTGACAGGTTGCAAAAACTTATTAGTCAGTTGGAGATCCAAGGTGAAGTTATTACACAGAGGTCACGAACTTGAAACTATTAAGATGTCTTTCCTCTTGAATGGAAGACTCATGCTTTGATCTGGAGGAACAAAGAGGAAATAGAGACCATCAGTTTGGATGACTTGTACAACAACTTGAAGATATATGAACCTGAACTTATAGGATCAACAAACACAAGCCAAAATTCACAAAATGTGGCTTTTGTGTCCTCCAACAGCACTAACAGCAATAGCAACAGCAGCACAAATGAAGCAGATAACACTACTTATGGATTTAGTGCTGCTCATACTCAAAGTAATTCTACATCTAGAGATAACCTTAGTGATGTTGTGATCTATGCTTTCCTAGCTAGTCAGCCTAATTCTCCTTAACTTGCAAGAGAGGATCTAGAACAAATTGATCCTGATGACCTAAAAGAAATGGATTTACAATGGGAAATGGCCATGCTGACAATTAGAGCTAGGAGATTCATCAAGAGGACAGGCAGGAAGTTAGATGTAAATGGCCAAAGAGTTGGATTTGACAGGTCTAAAGTGGAGTGCTACAATTGTCATAAAAGTGGTCACTTTGCAAGAGAATGTATAGCTCATAGAAATCAGGAAAACAGAGGAAGAGAGAATAGTAGAAGAACTGTGACAGTGGAAACTCCCACTGAAAATGCCCTGGTTGCTCAAGATGAAATTGGAGGGTATGACTGGAGCTACCAAGCTGAGGAAAAGCATCCTACAAACTTTGCATTGATGGCACATACATCTTCAGGAAGTTCTTCCAGTTCAGATTCTGAGGTAGATTCTTGTTCTAAATCATGTGTAAAAGCTTATGCTACTCTCAAAGAACAATATGATAGTTTGTCTTCAGATTACAAAAGGTCTCAATTTAATTTAGTATCTTATAAAGCAGGTTTAGAATCAGTAGAAGCTAGACTAGCTCACTATAAGAAAAATGAGGCTGTGTATAAAGAAAGCATTAATGTTTTAAACCTTGAAGTTAAACTAAGAGATAATGCTTTAGTTGAAAACAAAAAGAAATTGGAAAAAGCAGAAAAAGAGAGAGATGAGTTAAAACTAACATTAGAGAAGTTTCAAAATTCATCTAAATCTTTAAATAATTTGCTTGAAAGTCAAGTCATTGACAAGTTTAAAACTGGACTAGGATACAATGCAGCTTCTTCTACTGCAGCTTCTCCCGTAGTAGAAAGCTTTGTGAATTTATCTGAGATGTTAAAAAATCAGGAGTATAATAAGTACAAATCTGATAAGGGATATCATGCGGTTCCCCCACCTTTTACAGGGAATTTCATACCTCACAAACCTGATCTAACATTTATGGATGAAATAGTTGAAAGTGAGAATATGGATGTTACTACTGTTGTTACACCTAGTAATGTTAAGACAGTTGAGTCAAATCTTGAGTCCGCTGGTGTAAAAAGTAATGGTGATGTAGTAGAACCTAAAACTGTTAGGAATAACAGCTTTAGACCTCCATTCATTGAGGATTGAAATTCTGATAATGAAAGTGAGGTAGAATTTATACCTAATGTTGAAAATAAAATTGTTAGACCTAGCACTGAAAAGATAAAATTTGCTAAGTCTGCTAGGGAAACATCTAAACAAAACAAACTCTATCCTAGAGGGAACCAAAGAAACTGGAACAATATTATGTCCCAAAGACTAGGAAGTAACTTTAAAATGATAAATAAAGCTTGTTTTGTTTGTGGTAGTTTTGAGCATCTTCATTATGTATGTGATAAAAAGGTTATAAGACCAGTATGGAACAACTCAAGTAGGATGAATCACAAGAACTTTGCTAATAAAATGACTCACCCTTACCCTAATAGAAAATTTGTTTCGCAAGCAGTACTAACCAGGTCTGGCAAAATTAATACTGCTGGTGCAAGTGTTAATACTGCTGTCAGACCAGTTAATACTACTGGCTCAAAACCAAATGTGAATCATTCTAGATCAATATCAAATTCTTATAAAAGGTGGTATTCACAAGTCACAAGGCAATTTAACAAGTATTCAGAATACAAAAATAATATTTTTAATAAAAAGGTTAATACTGTCAGGGTAAAAGATACTACTGCTAGGGATAGAACAGTAGTAAGTGAAAATAAGGGAAAAAGGGTTAATGCTATTAAGGCCTCAGCTTGCTGGGTTTGGAAAGCCAAAAACAGTAGTGCATCAAATACTTTTAAGAAATATTCTTACATTGATGCACGAGGCAGATCCAAGTCTATAATGGCTTGGATCCCCAAAAGAGTCTAATTCTCTTATTTATTTGCAGGGCAACCCACATCAGAAGGAGTACAAGGAAAAAAGAGTTATTGACAGTGGTTGCTTAAGGCACATGACTGGAAACAAATGCTATCTTACTGAGTATAAAGATTATGATGGTAGATTTGTTTCCTTTAGAGATGGTAAAGGTAGAATTTATGGTAAAGGTAAAATCAAAACAGGAACATTGGATTTTGATAATGTGTACTTTTGTAAGGAGCTCAAGTATAAATTGTTTAGTGTGTCACAAATATGTGACAAAAAGAATAATGTTCTTTTTACTAACACTGAATGTCTTGTCTTATCTTCTGACTTTAAGCTACTTGATGAAAGTTAAGTTTTGATGAGAGTTCCAAGAAAGGATAACATTTATAGTGTTGACCTAAAAAGTGTTGTTCCCACTAAAGGTTTAACTTGCCTCTTTGCTAAGGCCATAATTGATGAATTCAACTTATGGCATAGGAGGCTTGGTCACATAAACTTTAAAAACATGAATAAACTTATGAGGGGAAACCTTGTTAGAGGTTTGCCTTTAAAGATTTTTGAAAATAACCATTCTTGTGTTGCTTCTCAGAAAGGAAAGCAACACAAAGCCTCCTGTAAGGCTAAACTTGTAAACTCAATTAGCAAACCCTTACATATGCTTCATATGGACCTATTTGGTCCTACAAATGTTAAGAGTTTAATGAAAAAGTCTTATTGCCTAGTTGTCACTGATGACTTTAGTAGATTTTCTTGGGTATTCTTTTTGGCCACTAAGGATGAAACTAATGGGATATTAAAGACCTTCATAACTGAAATAGAAAATCAACTAGACCATAAAGTAAAAGTTATCAGATGTGACAATGGAACTGAGTTCAAGAATAGTATAATGAACCAGTTTGGTGAAATAAAGGGGATTAAGAGGGAATTCAGTGTTGCTAGGACTCCTCAGCAGAATGGTGTTGCTGAAAGGAGGAATAGAACACTGATAGAGGCTGCAAGAACTATGTTAGTTGACTGATTCGTTCGAAACAACACCTTTAAATATATATAAATATATAAATATATAATAATAAGGATTATCTCAAAGATATCAATAATAAGAGAGAGTGTAAGTATTCCGTGAGGCTTTTAAAAGAGAGATTGGAAAACTTTGAAAAATTTGTCGTTTGAGAATCATCACAATCGGGCACATCACACTCACATTCATCCTCAGACTCACTTGGGATTGGGACAAGGTTTTCAACACTAGACTTTATTAATTCGTCTGATTCCGTTGCCGGAATAGTGTTAAGATGCTCATCCTCCATTATGAGAGAGTCCGTAATCGGTAAGTCATGTATGATTGCAATAGTATAATCCTCGTCATCATCATCATCATCACAGTAGATGGTAGGACGATTCCAACTCGGAGTATTTATGTACTCTGCCAACTCCTCGTGAATATTTTGCACATCATCATGAAGTTTACGAAATAACTCTAGAATACCCTCCGGTTGATATTGCTTGTCTTCAAAAGCATGCTCAATTTCAGAAATTGTCTCCCATGCTAGTGATACAACCTTTGGCGTTTCATAAAAAGAAAATCGATTAAACTTTCTTAAGAAAGTTTGCACAGAGTTAATTAGGTTTCTTTTATCTTGCAAAAATTCCAAACTTGTTTCTTCTTAAGGAGGTTGATGAACGACGGAATACTGCATGGGTTGATTATTAATGTTAGCCGCCCATTCCTCTGCTAGCAATTCAGCACAAGTTTTCTCACGAATCGGTTGATGAATGACGGGAAATTATGGGGGTTCAAATTGGTCAAAACCGGAATAATTAGAATCATAACACGGATTATGTTCGTAATAATTCATCCGTTGACATTGAAAAGTCTCGTAAGGACCCCCACAACCTTCACAACAAGGATATTGTTGTGGAAAACTCGGTGAAGTTTGTGGAAAATAATCAAAGTTTTGATTGAAACACGGGTCCTGGTTTATGTGTTATGGGGGGAACAAACGGGACTTGAAGTTGGCAATCGTAACCATATTGGGCTTCGTTCCCACATAACGCCAAAGATATGGCAGTATTGGGAGTTGTGGGGGTCATTGGGTATGAAAAATCGGGAGGATTATCGAAAGAATTCGGAGTCGAATCATAAGTGAAAGAATCTCTGTTCCTTGAATGGCATAGAAAGCAATATCCATCTCGAAGCTCATTACCACACTGTTCGCAAGTACACCATCGATAAGGGTGACCATATAACGGTTCTCTACACCCTACACATCAGACAAATGTCGACATTAAGAATTAAAAATGAGAGGGTTAAGAAAAGAATTAAATGGTATAGAATAAAAAGAAGATTATTTTTGGGATTTTTAATTTTTTTTAAACAATTCATTTTATTAGAGGACAAAACAATGAGATCGAATAACTTAAACCAATAATCAACTTGTTTCACGGTAGCTCTCTAAAAGAAAAACGCACAAAGGAGCGGAAGAGAGAGAAAGCGCGAAGCTATTAAAAACCTTCTCTTTTCGGGTCGTAGTTCGTTGGAACAACCCTCCTTATACCCCTCTTATAGTTTGTTAATCTCTTAAAGGTGAGCCGTACTTTACAAGTGACACAAAGGCAAGTTTTAAATCTTTTGTTGTTTTTCGATTTTTTTTGGTACTTTCAATACTTTAGGAAAGTATTGTTGGTATTTTTTTTAATTTTTATAATACGAAGAAAATATTCACAAACGAAAATGATAACTTCACGAGGAAGGGTCTTCAAGGCACAACAAACTTCAACTCGATAATCGTACACACCTCCCCAGCAGCGGCGCCAAAAATTGATTCGTTCAAAACTACACCTTTAAATATATATAAATATATAATATAATAAATATATAAATATAAATTTATAATAATAAGGATTATCTCAAAGATATCAATAATAAGAGAGAGTGTAAGTATTCCGTGAGGCTTTTAAAAGAGAGATTTACTTTTATCCAAAGCAAAACCCTAAAAACCTTCCCGGGTCGTTTCCCGTCGAGGTGTGAATTTGAAAATCGAGCTTACGTTTGAGAATTTATGCTTGACTAATCAAGATTTGGTTTTGGAATTCTAAATCTACTAATAACATGCAAAAACAGATAAATGTAACAAATACGAAAGCAATTAAAGAAAAACACTAAAAACGATAACGGGATCAAAACCCGTTCTTTAAAAAACCAAATTCTACAATTTTAACCCTACGAAAGCAAAAGTAATTTTTAACAATCCTAAATGATAAAAGAAAATTTAAAAAAATATATATTTTTTTGATTTTTATTTTATTTATTACGAATTAAAAACAGTTTTGGACTAAATTAAATATTAAAAATATTAAACTAATAATAAAAAATCTGGAAAATTACTGGAAAATGCTTTAATGTATGAAGAATGCAAGAAAAATGAGAACTTTGAAAAACAGCTTAAAAATAAGCTGTAAATAAGCCAAAAACGACTGAAAGGCAAAAAGGAAAAAAGAGGTCTTAAATAATAAATCTTGCAAAGGCTAACAGGTGAAAAGTCCCAAGGGCAGTGGTGGTGTGTGGTGGTGTTAAATATGTTGGCTTGCTAAAGGGGAGGTCACAGGTTCGACCCCTGTGACCTCTTTTTTTTGAAACCATTTTTTTTATTTTCTTTTTTTTAAACTTGTAAAATAAGCAAAAACAACAAACTTTGGAAAAGCAACTTTTTACAAAACTTGGAAATAAGCTGGTAATTTAGCAAAATAAGCTGACAGTTTGCTTTTACTTAACTACATGAATAAAAGCTAAAACTTATTTGGATTTTTGACTACATAAGCAAAGGTGAAAAGCAAATAACCAAAAACAAACAAACTCCTATACCTAATAAGCTAAAGGACTAGAATATAAGCTAATAAATAAGCTGATAGCATCAAAAGGACTTAAAAACAGCAGACTCAAAAGAAGCTTTAAAGGACTTTTGGCCAACTTTTAGGCTAAATGATGAACTAATAAGCTTATAAGAAAAAGCTACAAACTGAAAACAAATAAAGAACTAGACTCAAATGGCTAAAATAAGCAGGAATTAAGCACTTAAGCAAAGGAAATGATCTAGCAAAGATAAAATAAAACTGACAGTTACACTACATGTTTTTGGCTTTTGATATTAAATGACACTTGCAGACTTAGATTTGAGACTCAAAAAGGATTGACACATTTAAAACTGAAAACAGATTTGACTTACACTACAATAAGCTAAATGTAAACAAAATTTTACCAAAAATAAGCTTGAATTTGAACACTAATGAACTGCATACACAGACCCTAAAAGATGACTAAAACAAGCTAAAAATGCTTGACTGTTTTTTAGCAAAAGATCTCAAAGGACTTTAACAACTAAAATGACTTTAAAACAGGTGACATTGATGCTTAAGTAACTCAAATTGAACATGAAAACCACACCTCAAATGCATTTTTAAGAAAGTAATCATATAAGCTATTTGGAAGGCCTTTTAAACTTGCAGACATGAATTTAAGATAAAACAAACTTCAAAACTTAATGATCCCTAATCTAAGCTATGAAAACTAGCATAAAGAACTTATTAAAGCTAATTAAGACTGATTTAGGAGCCAAAAGTCACTTTTATCCTATTCTGGCCCAATTTGACCCTTGTGCCAAACACCTTTTTAAGTCTTTAAAATCCATTTAAAACTTGAAACAAAACTTGAAAAGTGTTAGGAATTATGTATACAAGACTTAATTCTGTTTGTTATGTAGTTAGTTCTGCCAGTACACTTGTTAGTACTGGTAGAAGAGTTAGCATAGTTAGTACTGGTAGTTAATTATAAGTTAGTAATGGTTATGTAATAGTTAAGTCTGCTTATGCAAAAGTTAGTTAGAGTTAGAGATATGCATGAGATATCTTAGGAAACGATATGCATGATCTTTATACGCGTTTTGTAAAGCCCATTAGGGTTTCCTTGGTGTATAAAAGGAACCCTAGTCATAGTTAGTTGATATAGATCAACATAGATCAATAGAGATCATCTTAGCAATCATAGTCTTTGTAATCTGTAACCTAGTCAGATTCAAGTTATAATACAAAGTTTTCTTGTGTTACTTAATACTGTTCTTCTTAGCATTGTTGATTAGTTTCCGCATAATCAATAGTGTTAAATCAGTGTTTCATTATTGTTGCTTTGGATTTATCTAAAGTAGCAAACCCTTTGCAAGCTAAAGGTTCAAGATCTATTCAGTAAGGGATCCAACAAGTGGTATCAGAGCTTGTGTGGAAACTCTGAATAAGAAGAACTCTATTGTTTGAAACAGATCTACACTCAAACCAGTAAGATGGCAGAACAAGACACTCCTCCACCAACTATCACAGCAATGAAAATCCCTATCATCAAGAAGGGAGAATATGATATTTGGAGCATGAGAATGCGTCAATATATCTGTCACACAGATCACAACTTATGGGACATAATTGTCAATGGAGATCTCCAAGAAGAACCTGCACCAACAGGAGATCAATCTGGTCCTTCTGCTCCTCCTGTTCCTAAAACTGCAAAACAACTGGCTGCCAAAAGGAATCAGGAAAGAGTTAAGAGCATCTTGCTTTTAGCAATACCTGATGAATATCTCCTTAAGTTTCATAATGTTCCAGATGCTAAATCTCTCTGGGAGGCAATCAAATCAAGGTTTGGAGGAAATGAAGAATCCAAAAAGATGCAGAAGAATGTTCTAAAACATCAGTTTGAAAACTTTACTACTGCACCAAATGAAAGTCTGGATAAGGCTTATGATAGGTTCCAAAAGCTCATAAGTCAATTAGAGGTGTATGCTGCTCCAGTATCAAAGGAAGATATCAATCAAAAATTTCTAAGAAGTCTTCCTCCTTCATGGAGTCAAATTGCTTTAATCATGAGAAATAAGCCAGACATAGACCAGACTGATATTGATGATCTCTATAACAACCTTAGGGTCTATGAAGATGAGATGAAAAGGTCTTCAAGTTCCACATCAAATTCTCAGAACTTGGCTTTTCTGTCCTCTGAGAATACTAGCAGAACTAATGAAGTTAGTACTGCTAGTGGAAATTTTAGTTACATACTGTTATGCCATTGGAGAATGGTGTTAGACCAACAAATTTTCTCACGAAACTCACCACCATCATCAAGGCCTTTCAAAGAACAACAGTACTAAAAAACAAATTTTTCAAAACAAACGTTTATACGGTTAAGGTAAAAGAAGTTAGTATTGTTTGGGGATAAATGGGACACTGCTTTAAGAGATCCTCACAGGTTGTAAATGAGCACACCCAGGATACAATTAATAATTTCTCTCCAAATAAAATGGGATCTAGCCTTAGCAAATTTCCAACTTTCAAAATCCACTAGGCAGACTACAAGCCCCAAACAGGCTTGGGACCCTAAGAGAGTCTAAATCACTTTCTTTTAAATGTGCAGATAATCCCACAAGACTCTATAGAATCAAGGAATTATTGATAAGTGGATGTTCCAGGCACATGACAGGGAACAAGTCCTTTACCGTGCTGACTTTCAAGACTTTAGATGGGACCTGTTGCCCTTTTGGAGGAATAAAGGCAATATTACTGGTAAAGGGAAAATAAAAACTGGTAAGTTAGAATTTGAGGAGTTAAAGCTTTGTGAAAGAACTCCAGCCTTTCAATCTCTTTTCTGTGTCACAAATTTGTGACAAAAAGAACAAGGTTCTGTTTACTGACACTGAATGTCTTGTTTTATCTCCTGATTTTAAGTTGCCTGATGAAAATCAAGTATTACTTAAAGTCCCTAGACAAAACAATATGTACAGTTTCAATTTAGAGAACAAATTGTTCTTTAGGAGGTGGCTTGTTTTAATTGCAAAGGCTACAAACTGATAATCTAACATATGGCAGAGCAGGTTTCGGGTCATGTAAATTTCAAAAACCTAAACAGAACTTTTGAAGGGAAACCTTGTTAGAGGTTTACCTACAAAGCTTTTTCAAAATGACCACACTTGTGTTGCTTGTTAGAAAGGAAAGCAACACAAAGCTTCTTGTAAGCCAAGTGAGTTAAGCTCAATAAGCCCAACTCCCGATACAACTTCATCATATGGACTTGTTTGGACCTACAACTATAAAAGCTAAACCAATAAGACCTATAGTTGGTTATCACTGATGATTTTTAGCCAGATTTAGTGGAAATTTTTCTTAAGAACACGGATGAAACTATGCAATCTTAAGGCACTTTATAAGACAAATAGAAAAACCAATTTAATCAAAAGGTATAAATTATTAGATTGTGATAATGGAACAAATTAAAAAAACAGGGATGTTATGACTTCTGTGGGTTAAAAGTGATCAAGAGGGAATACAGCAATGCCAGAACTCCAACAACAAAATGGAGTTATGCTGAGAAAAGAACAGACCCTTATTGAGGCAGCAAGGCCATCTTGCAGACTCATTTGTACCTAACACGTTTGGGCTGAAACAGTTAGTACTGATGCTGTTATGTTAATAAACAGTATTATGACCAAGGAGCCTCATAATACACACCTTATGAACTTTTAAACTGGTAAGACAAAACCAATATAGTTATATAAGACCTTTTTGGTGCCTGTAACCATCTTGAACGACACCATAGACCACTTGGGCAATTTAGTTGGAAAAACTGATGAGGATTTTTGGTTGGGGTATTCTCTAACAAGCAAGGCATTTAGAGTATACAATTTAGTAAACCAAAAGATTAAAGAAAAACCTACACAGAAAATTTTTTAGAGAACAAAACCCCAATGAGGCAGGGAAAGGACCAAATTGGCTTTTTGAACCTTGATTATTTGACAGATTCTGATGAACTACCATTCGTAAGATTCAGAGAATCAAGCTAACCTTCATAGCAGGTCAACAAGAATCTAAAACCAAAATCCAGGCACAACAAGACAAGATTGATGCAGGGGATTCTGAAAAAGGATGATGCATCTGCTCAAGACTGTTTTGAACTCCCAATGGCATTCTTATTCTTCAACAAAAAAACCCATTTTGCTTTCAAATCAGATAATAAGAAAGGAGGTCCAAGAGAGGAAAACAGTCTTTTGAATGATCTTGCATGACCTTCAAAAGGCAAGAAAAAGGAAGCTAATGAGGAAGCTTGAAGCCACAGAAAGAATCTTGAACAAGAAACTGAGAACTTGGTTACTCAGGCAGGAGCTGCTAAGTCTAGCGGTACTAACATTTTTAGTACTGTTAGCACAACAGCTAAAGCTAGCGGTACTAACTTTGTTAATACCGTTAGCATACCAGTTAGTACTGCCAGTGCAAATGAGGGACTAACTCTTTCTAAAACAACCAATTCCCAAGAAGATGACTCTGAAATACCTCCACTTGAGGATATTCATGAAGATACTACTGATGGTATCTTTACACATTCATCTTATGATGATGAGGGTGCAGAGGCTGACTTCACAAATTTGGAAACAGTTGTGAATGTTAGTCCTATTCCCACATCCAGAATTAATCCCTCTCATCCTTCAACACTTATTCTAGGAGATCCAACTTCAGCAGTACAAACAAGAAGCAAAGTAAATAAAAGTTCTGAAGCTCATGCTCTTGTTAGTTATGTTCAAAAGCAAAGGAGAAACAATCATAAGGACTTTCATCATTGTTTGTTTGCTTGTTTTCTATCTCAACTTGAACCCAAGAAGATTTCAGAAGCTCTTGAAGATGAAGGCTGGGTTGATGCTATGCAAGAAGAATTGCTGCAGTTTGAGATTCAAAAGGTTTGGATTCTAGTAGATTTGCCTTATGGGAAAAAGGCTATCGGTACAAAATGGGTGTACCGAAATAAGAAGGATGAAAGAGGAGTGGTTGTTAGGAACAAAGCAAGATTGGTTGCTCAGGGACACAGGCAAGAGGAAGGAATAGACTATGATGAAGTTTTTGCTCCTGTGGCTAGGCTTGAAGCCATAAGGATCTTTTTAGCATTTGCCTCATATATGGGCTTTATAGTCTATCAGATGGATGTGAAAAGTGCCTTTCTCTATGGCAAGATTGATGAAGAGGTATATGTGTCTCAACCACGCCAGGGGGGGGGTTTTCCTAATCCTAAGTATCCTGAGAAAGTCTACAAAGTGGTTAAAGCTCTGTATGGGTTGCATCAAGCTCCCAGAGCATGGTATGCTACTTTATCTACTTTCTTGTTGAAGAATGGATACAGAAGAGGGACAATTGACAAAACTCTCTTCCTAAAGAAGGACAAACATGATATCATTTTAGTTCAAGTCTATGTGGATGATATCATCTTTGGGTCTACAAAGAAGTCTTGGTGTGATAAGTTTGAGGCTTTGATGAAAAAAGTTAATTTCAGATGAGTTCAATGGGGAAAAGAGCATTGCTTCTTTCCTGGCTGACAAGTCAAAACAGAACAAATGGTATATTCATTAGACAGGATAAGTATGTTGCTAAAATCCTGAAGAAGTTTGACTTTGCAAGTATTAAGACTGCCAGTACACCAATTGAAACTCGGAAACCTTTAGTCAAAGATGAGGAAGCCAGTGATGTTGATGTCCATCTATATAGATCAATGATTGGCTCCTTAATGTATGTGACTGCTTCCAGGCCTGACATTATGTTTGCAGCTGTGGCTTGTTCTAGGTTTCACCAAGTCACATCCAAAGACCTCTCATTTAAGTGATGACAAAAGAATTTTTAGGTACCCAGAAGGGCAAACCCCAAACTGGGCCTTGTATCCGAGAGACTCTTCATTTGACTTGCAATCCTACTGCAGATAGTAATTATGTGAGCAATCTTGACAGGAAATCCACAATAGGAGGTTGTCAATTTCTTGGCAGGAGACTCATTTCATGGAAATGCAAGAAGCAGACATTGTGGCCCACTTCTACAATAGAAGCTGAAATATGTTGCTGCTGCAGAGCTACTCGTGGGCAAGTACTTATGGATCTAAAATCAAATGTTAGACTATGGGTTCAACTTCATGAACACAAAGATCTACATTGATAATTGAACAGCACCATTTGCATTGTAAAGAATCCAGTATATCATTCAAAGACAAAGCATATTGCAATTAGGCACCACTTCATAAGATGCATATGAGGAAGAAACCTATAACTAGTGCTTAAGATCCACACTGATGACAATGTAGCGATCTAGTAACACAAGGCATTTGATGAGTTAGCCGAATTTCAAGTTCTGGTTGTTTCAATTAGGATGATAAATCCATAACCTGCATTGGTTAAAAGGAGACAATATGAATGAATCATCTGGTGGATGAAAGAGGAAAGAGGAGAGATATAGCAGGAAGTCGAGAAGAGAAAGAGGAGAGAGATGAGTGATGAGTAACAGAGAATTGAAACGTTTTTCTTCTTTCTTTAACATGAATCACAAAGTTACTCTTCAACAAGCTAAAACACACACCATGGCAAACAAACTTGTTCCAAGAAACCCCTAAACTTATGCTACACCTTCTAGCTTCAACAAGAATCTCAATCACCATCATGCAAGCAGAAACAAACTGTACCAACAATGGTTTACTAACACTTTCAGTAGCAACCTAGACCAAGAATCTGTGTTGTACCTAAGCGTAAACCTAAGACAAATCCACATTTTAAAACAAGGTGCAAAAAGGTTGTCTATAACAAGAAACAACATCATCATAAATAAGAAAGAGTTGGCTGTTGTTCAAGAGTAAGAAGATTGCTCAAGTTGTTAGTGCTTGGATTAAGAGTAAGAATTCTCTTGTGAAGCATTTTGAAGACATGAGATTATGTAGACCATCCAAAGAGTATTTGCAAGTGTGGTTCAAACCACCAAGAGACGAGTCTATGTCATGTTTGACAACAAAGGGGATGCATACCATTGAAGAGGTGTGTCCATTAAAAAAAATGGTCTAGTATGGTGATAGACGAAGCAAGATGCAGTATGTGTTTCACATTCTTCAACCTATTTAAAGCAAGCAATTTCAGATTAGAGATTTAGTTATGCTTTTAAATAAGTAGCTACTATTAGTAAGAAATATTAGCAATTAGTTAAGTGTATCGTTTTTTCAGTTATGGATACATATTTAGCTATAAGTGATGTTTGTCAACGCTTAAAGAAGAAATTTAGAGAGTCACTGGAAAGTTACTAATAGGAGCTGAAGCATTCCTGATACTTACATTGTTCATTCTTTGTTTGGACAAAGTTAGTACCGACCATGCAAAGTTTAGTACGCTGGGACAAACGTCATCACCGCAAAGAGAACGTTGGAGAAAAATACCGCCAAGGGTAACAAAGTGTAAATTAGGAACGTATTCTTTAAAAATAAGTCACCACAAGAACCTATAAAAGGAAAAAATTTTTCCATCTCCAAATCGCACACTACTCAAGCAATCTCACTAACTAATCTTCTTCATACAAGCCCAAATCTCATCTCAACCGACGATCACTCTCTACAACAAAATGGCTGCTCTTTGTGTCCTGTCCTAGGTAAGCACAACATGATCGCATACTTGGAAATGACTAAGGGAATGTTGATTTCATGAAGTATTGATTTTCTTTCGAAAAAAGTTACATTTAATCATTTGCCTCCCATGTAATCCCAATAGTATCGACAACGATTCGTTGACCAGTTTGGACGTCTGCTAAGTCCCAAAACATCACAATTTAAGCACTATAACTGCCAAAATACTGGCAAGGTTGTTCTATCTCTGAGGCAAATCAATTCGAACTGATTAATTTTTGATGATTGCTGGAAAAATGGGATAACTTCATTACCAACTCAAGCTATCTTTAATGCATGTCAGCGTATGGGACATAAGGGGATTTTAACCTGTGTTAACATTTAACAAAGATTTATTTTACACCCCAATGGAGGTTTTTATTTCACATCAATTAATCATTGTTTAAGCTCCAAAGTACCCTCTTGGGATCAAAATTCCCTACAAACAATGCCACTAGATGAATTTGTTTTTAACAACTAATCAAAAGTATAATTTTTCCAAATTAATTTTGTGATGGTATCTTAGACACTAGAGGCTAAGAAGAAGTTTGTCATGTATCCTCGTTTTATTTCTATATTTTTAGGTAGAAAATTAGCTAATATAACTGTACCTTTAGATCACTTCCCTGTAAATAGTTTAACTAGTAAAGTTTTTTCTTTTATGATAAAGAAGGGCAAACGTTTCTCAGGCAAAGTTACACCTTTGTTTGATACTATGTTGGTCCAACCAACTCAGATGAGGGTGCTATCCTCAGAAAGACTATCTGCTGAACTATTCACACCCTCCCTGCTCCCCACTAGTGAAGTCCAATGAGTCACTGCCTGACATCTACTTCTCTCAACCTAATTGTGATACCTTTAGAGCACCATACCCTGACCCTTCTCCGAGTCCTTCACCCAGACCTTCACCACAACCTTCACCCAGTCCTACTAGAGATCATTCATCCAATGATATATCCCTTTCAGGGAATGAGGATGAAATGACACTCCCAAATGTTTATGAAAACTTTTGTATCCTTTAAGTAAGCAGGTTTTAGATCAAGCCAAAGAAATTAAACTCTTGAAGGCTTAGATCACCAAACTCAAGAAGCAAGCTAAACCTGTCATCAAACATTTCAAAGCATATCTGAAGACTGTCTCATTGCAGAAAAGACTCCCAAGGAAAAGCTCCTCAAAGAAACAAAGGATGCACAAAGAGTCTATATCCAAACAAGGGAGGAAGAATGCAAAAGGAGAATCATCAGTTCAAAGAGATCCTATGTTTGATGTAAGGCCTGAAGATAACATTGATCAAATGGAAACATAAGATGCTCAAAGTGAAGGGAGGACAAAAGAAATGGTGGATGAAGAGAAGGAGATTGATGAAGATAGAGTTAGTACTGAAGATGGAGTTAGTACCGTCAAAGAAAAAGTTAGTACCGACTTTGAAAAAGTTAGTACTGACAAGCCAAAAGTTAGTACTGATGGATCTAAAATCGTACTGATTAACAAAATGAAGGTGTTATGGATGATCAAGTTGGAAGTACTGAAGAGAATAATGGGGAAATGAAAGAGAGTCTTGAAAGTACTGAACAGCAAAACAGAAGGACTGAAGAAAAAGCTAAAAGTACTACTGAGCAAATAAAAGTACTGAAGATCAAACAAGGAAAGAATTTGCTACTCAAGCTTCTCAAACAACCACTCAAACACCCACATCCTATGAAATTTGGTGAGATGAATCAATAGCTACACTCTACACAACGATGAGTAAAGCCAAAGCTTTTCCTCTAAAGAAAAAGAGAAAAGGTGTAGAATTGAAGGATGTTTGAAGACATAACAGACCTAGGCCTACTTCTCAAAGATCACTTCTCACATTAAAACCTCTTCCAAAGATTGATCCTAAAGAACAAGGGAAGAAGAAGATTGAAGAGGTTGATGAATCTGAAAGTGAAGATGATGATATTCCTCAAGCTGTGAAGAAATTCAAACAGCTTGAGAGTGATGAAGAGTTGGCAAGGAAAAAAAGTTTTTTTTTTTTTTGTTCCCCAAGAAGAAGGAAAGCTGAAGAGGAGAGAAATAAATGCTGAAGAAGAAGGCAACAAATGACGCTCTCATATAAAAACTTTGATGAAATCAAGGCAAGAAATTGAGGCAGACAGAATACCTTGCTGCGAAGCAGTCAAGAGCAAAAAGAGAGCATTCACTATAGAAGAAAATCGCTAAGTTCCTCATGATACAATTGCTGCTCATAGAGGAAAGTTCCTTGCTCAACAAGATCAGAGCAATCAGAAACCAGCACCTCCAACCACCAAGAATCAATTAAGAAATCAGATGATGACCTACTTAAAGCATGTGGTGAACTTCAAACATCTGAGTTGAAGAGGAAGAAGTATGAAGACATAATAAGCATGTATGAAAAGATAAAAAGATCAACTGGAAGATTTCATTGCTATTGTGGTCTGGTTCAGATGAAAGCCTAATAGAAATGAAAAAGAAAGATTCCTCCAAAGAAGAAGAGATCAAGCAGGAATCTAAAGAAGAAGTCAAACAAGAGGATAAAGAAAAGAGAGTACAAGAAAGAGAAGCAGGGTCAAGGACAATATGAAGTTCAAGGAAAAAAGATTCAAACAAGAAACTTCTCAAGATGACCCATCTAACACTGAAAAAGAGAATGAAGAGCTGAATTTGTGTTGTCAAAAGCTCCAGATGGGACATAGGAAGTAGATAATGAAGTACGTTGATAAGAAGTACCATCATTGACTGGAAGACTGAAATACTGGCACTAAACCACAGTTTGATGAATCAAAACTATTAGAAGAGAATTGAATTTGAATGTGTAACTAAAGTATTGTCAAAAGAGATTCTTCAGTACATTGATGACAGTGCTTTCAGTGTTTTGAACAGAGAAGACTTAGATGATGTATATAAACTTGTATGGACCATAATATCAAGAGAAGATTCCTAGAAGGTTTGATAAAGTCTTTTGTGGGAGATTGATAGTTATGTTCAGTCCAGAAGAACAAAGATGATTTTGGAACTCTACAGCATGAAGGAATATAATCAGTTGGAAGCTGCACATTCCTCAGGGTACAGCACATTGATGACTGATAAGATTAGTCGTTCAACATGCTAATAGAAAAAAGTATCCTTTAAAGAAGGAAATAGTGGTGCAAAAGTTAAAGATCAAAATAGAGTCTGAAGAACAAAGTACAATGCTTTGGAATTGATAAGATTATACAAGAAGAAACTTGTTTAATTAAATCTAAAAGAAATAAGACTGATGGAAGAGAGAAGGGATTGAGTGTGCTAACCACTCACACCACAAATGGTTATCAATAACCATGCTTACCAGGCATAAGAATTGGCTTAGTCGCCACAACAAACGGCTTGAGGTAACGACTTATCAAATCCGTTATGGTTTACAATTTACCAAAAATTATAGGGTAATCAACTCACCTTCTATTTTGGTTAAGAGTTGGCTAGTCCAAGATCAAAACAGTTCTTGGTAAAGACAAATCAAATCTGTTGATAGCTATAGTTTGCTAAAAACTATATGGTTTATCAATCACCATGTTAGGCAAGAACATTGGCTAGTCCAAACACAAACGGTATTGGTAAAGACAATCAAATCCTTTGATGGTTGACAGTTTACCAAACAACTGTATGGTAATTAACTCATCACCATATTCTTATAATGAAGAGTTATCTATCCCAGAGCAAACGGCTACTGGTAAAGGAACATCAAATCCGTTAATGGCTGGTAGTTTGCCAAAAACTACAAATCCAACTTAGTTGGATTGTAGGTAACAAGATGTTGCTGAGTAGCTGAAAAGATGTTGCTGAATTGCTGAAAAGACAAGGATGCTGCTAAAGAAGGATAGAGTTTACAGAGATAAAGAAATGATGAAGAATGTTTAGATACCAATCCTCTCGTGCGTAAAAAAGTAGTATAAAAGAACCCATCAATTCTTAAAGGATTGAAGAACATGAAGTTAAAATATTTAACATCTTGTTTAAGGGAGGATTGTTAGGCTAATTTTTTCTACCTTAGTACCGACAGTACAAGTAGTTAGTACTGTTAGTTAGTTAGTACCGTTAGTAGAAAGTTAGTTAGTACCGTTGAGAAGATATTTATAATCATTGATTCTGCTTTTTGACTATTCTTACTTTATATTGATATTTTATTATATTATATATATTTTAAGGTGTAGTCGGAGCCGATCAAGGGCCATTGGAACAAAATGGGCCTTTAGAAACAAAAAGGATGAGAGAGGGATTGTGGTGAGAAACAAGGCAAGACTGGTTGCACAAGGTTATACCCAAGAAGAAAGAATTGATTATGATGAGGTTTTTGCTCCTGTTGCTAGGATAGAAGCAATCAGATTATTTTGGCCTATGCATCATTTATGGGGTTTATTATGTACCAGATGGATGTAAAGAGTGCCTTATTATATGGTACTATTAAAGAGGAGGTTTATGTATGTCAACCTCCTGGTTTTGAAGATCCATAGTTCCCTGACAAAGTGTATAAGGTAGAAAAAGCTTTATATGGTCTACATTAAGCTCCTAGAGCCTGGAATGAGACCTTGTCTACCTACTTAATTAAAAATGGATTTAGAAGAGGCACTATAGATAAGACTTTGTTCATCAAGAAGGACAAAGGTGATATCTTGTTAGTACAAGTGTATGTTGATGATATCATCTTTGGGTCTACAAAGAAGTCTTTATGTGATGAGTTTAAGCAAATGATGCACAAGAAATTCCAGATGAGTTCTATGGGGAACTTACTTTCTTCTTAGGGTTACAAGTACAACAAAAGAAGGATGGAATCTTCATTACCCAAGACAAATATGTGGCTGACATATTAAAGAAGTTTAATTTTGCCACTGTAAAGACAGCAAGCACTCCCATTGAACCTAACAAGGCTTTGGTCAAGGATGAAGAAGCTGATATTGTGGATGTTCATTTATACAGATCAATGATCGGATCATTAATGTACTTAACAGCTTCTAGGCCAGACATAATGTTTGTTGTTTGTGCTTGTGCAAGGTTCCAAGTTACTCCTAAAATGTCAAATCTTCATGCTGTGAAGAGGATCTTTAGATACTTAAAAGGTCAACCTAAATTGGGCCTTTGGTATCCTAGAGATTCACCATTTAACTTGGAAGCTTTTTCTGATAGTGATTATCCTGGAGCTAGTCTTGACAGGAAATCCACAACAAGAGGTTGTCAATTTCTTGGCAAGAGATTGATTTCATGGCAATGTAAGAAGCAGACAATAATAGCCAACTCAACAAGTGAAGCAGAATATGTTGCTGCTGCTAACTTGTTAGATATTAGAAAAAGACTCGGTCACCCCGTATATTTTACTGTTTATTATAGCTCGTAGTTTAATAGTTAATAGTATTTGAAAAGTTTAACTTATTTGAATCTGTGTGATATCCCATGAGTGCCAACTGCTTAAAAAATCTCCGAGTTGGGTATAGAAGTAATACTATCATGATCATTTAACTTGAGATATCTTCTTAACGATGACTTCTTGATAGTTGTGACTGTGACCATCAATTGGTAGCAGTTAGTAAATTAGCTTCTTCCATTATAATCATTAGTAGTTAGCAGACTCCAAAATTGTTGATAAATGAGATATAAACATCTTGCTTCTTTGTGAGTGCATAGAAACTGTGACTGCGATTTAGGAAAATCCGATGACTGATGAAACCCTTCATTTCCTTATAGATTTCTAAAAACGTACAATGTTGTGCTTGTCACAAAATTCCAAATTTGCCATGAATAAAAGTGTGAGTAATCGTGTGGGATATGATCGTTTATGAAAATATGAAGGCTGGAGAAAGTTAATTGAGATTTATATAGAGAAAACGTAGAGATATGGTTTGACCGACTTAAAGAAATTTGAGTTTATCGTGATTAAATCAAACGTATATATAGAAAGATCACGAATCGTCCAATTGAGTCAACATATATCATAGGTATGTGGCGGAAAATTTTCAACGACCTTATTTATTAATGAAAAATTCTGTTAGGGCTCAAACAGTACTAACGGTCATCCAGCAGTACCAAAATTTGGTCTAGCAGTACTAAAATAAGCCTAGCAGTATTAACTTCTCCACCAAAAGCAGTACAAACTCCAAAGTTTTGTATTATGCAAAAATAGCTTCACACAATCTCTCTTTTTGTTTTTAAGCTCACATTGTATCTCTCAATTCTTTTAACTCACTTTGCACTATGTTATTTTTTCACACATTCTCTCTTTCTGTTTTAAGCTCACCAAACTCTCTTATTCTTTTGGCTCAATAATTCACACAAAGTATAGGTTTTTGGCAACTACCAGCCATTAACGGATTGAGTAGTCTTTACAATAGCGTTTGCTTTGGACTAGTCAATGCTTCATTGTAAAAACATGGTGCATTGATAACCATATAGTTTTGAGTAACTATCAACTATCAACGGATTTGAGAAGTCTTTACCAGTAGCCGTTTGCTCTGGACTAGTCAATTCTTGATGTCTATAAGACATGGTGAACTGATGACCATTTGTTGTGTGGTGTTAAAACCAACACTTTTAAGAACAAACAACATTCCTCCCCTCAAATAATGCATCATTGAGTAACCAATTTCACACTTTATTGCTTATCCTGAAAGAGTTAGCTCAAAACCAAGCAAAAACTCATAATCTCTTAAACCTATTTTTCTTGTTTTTACAGTATTAAATGGTACTAACAGGATTAACAGGAGAATGAAATAACTAGCAATACTAACTATATAGTAACAGTTTGACAACTAGTTTTTAAATATAACTAGCAGTACTAATTATAACTAGCAGTATTAATTTACAAAGACTTAACAGTACTAACATTTAACAAACTTTACAAAAACAAACAAGAGATATGGGCATTAGGGATTTGATTTTCCAATACTTGAGACCAAGTACTGAAATCTACCAGCATCAAAACCTTTTGTAAGAAGATCTGCTACATTATGTTCAGTGTCAATCTTAGCCATTTGAATCAACTTTTTAGCATTGCAGTCTCTTATAAAATGATGCCTAATCTCTATATGTTTTGTTTTAGAATGTTGAACAGGATTTTCTATTATACAGATAGTACTATTATTGTCAATATAAATAACAGTATTCATGAAATTGTA
Source organism: Tanacetum coccineum (assembly GCA_026074375.1). Lineage (NCBI taxonomy): Eukaryota > Viridiplantae > Streptophyta > Magnoliopsida > Asterales > Asteraceae > Tanacetum > Tanacetum coccineum. Next base: position 25,347 of record BQNB010019431.1, on the reverse strand, counting down.
CCCATAGTCCAGCAGTTGGTTTTGTATCCAGAGAACCTGTCCACAGCAACTTTGCAACATCAGTATTCAGCCTCAGTTGTAGAAGTAGCAACTACAGTTTGTTTCTTGCATTGCCAAGAGATCCGCCTATACCTCCTCTTCAATCTGGAGGTTGACATACATATACCTCCTCTTCAATCTGACCATACAGGAAGGCACTTTTTACATCCATTTAGTAGACCATAAATCCCATATAGGAAGCATAAGCTAGGAACATTCTTATTACCTCAATTCTAGCCACAGGTGCAAAGACTTCATCATAGTCTAATTGCCTCTTTTGAGTAATTCCTTGAGCAACAAGTTTGCTTTGTTTATGAGACTATCCCCCTATCATTCTTTCTTGTTTCTGTATACACTTTGTACAATGCTCTATGGACCTTCTAGGTAAATCCACAGAATCAGACTTTGCCGTTTGATCTGTAGGAGTTCCTCCTGCATTGCTTCTACCCATGCTGGATCACTAAGAGCTTTAGAAACCCTTTATGGTTCTTCCTGAGGAGGAAACAGCAAAAAGACATGTATGGAAGGTCTGATGAGATTCCTTGCTTATTTAGTCAAAAAACTTATAATAACAACATAGAATCCTAGTTTCTGAGTAAGACGTTTCATTCTTCTTGTTTCGAACAGATTGACTGCACATCACCAATCACATTTTCGATTTGCGAGATCTTCGTGAATTCTTGTTGTGGAGGGTGGTAGGTACTGCATACGATTGTGGAATGTTCCCCAATTTAATTTCTTGGTCCTCCACTTGTGTGTCTTCAGATGCATGACTAGGTCCTACCAAGTCTTCAGGAGTAGCAGTATTAACTTCAGGGAAGAGCAGTACAAACTTCTCTATACTAGTATTAATTTCTGGTTTGGCACGTATTAAACTTGTTTGTTGACATAGATTGTAAAAAGACTTAATACTGGTAGTATAACAGTTAGTCTGGGTAGTATTAGATAGTTCTAGGCAGTTACTAGTTAATACTTGTCGTACTAAGGTTAAGTCTGGCAGTTACTAAAGTTCGTATGGTAGAGTAGCAGTACTCGTAGTTTGTACTGGTAATATTTAGTTAAGTATGTTCTAGTTAAGTATCTGTTTATGTAACAGAATAGTAAATCGTTTATCTTAGGAGATATCTTGGAAATGATATGGCATTATCTTTCGCACGTTTTTGTAAAGCCCCATCTAGGGTTTCCTTGGTGATATAAATAGGAACCTAAGGCACAATGTTATGTACAGTGATCGAAATATTCAATAGAAGCATTAGAGCTGATAGAAATTCAATAGCAAATTGTATTATTGTTTATTCTAATTGTTGTGTTAAGATTCCGCATTAACACTTGATTATTCATAGCAGTGTCTTCACATAGTTTAATTTGGATTTATTCAAAGGTTAGTTATGTCTTCAAGGCTAGATAGATCCTAAACAGGACCTTACAAGTGGTATCAGAGCCTGTAGAGGGACTCTGAGTGAAGAAGAATCACTAGACCACAAACAAAACACTCTCTTAAAATGTCTCAACTGTAATGATGAGTTCTCACAACATCTCGTGATGATGACTGAATCAAACCATGAAGATGCTTTAGAATGGTGCTGCACCTAAAACAACAAAACAGGTGATTCCTTCAACAACTGCTATCTCAAATATCAACTCCCAATTTGGAAGGAAGAGGAGTATGATATTGGGGCCTATGGAGATTGGAGCCTTACTTTGAGTCCATTGCGTCAAAGAATGTGAATGTCTTGCACAAAAGCTTTCGAAACAAACTGAATCTGTTAACAAAGAAGTTCATAATAATTTGTTAAAAAGTTTTTCTAAACTTGAAAAACACTCGATTTCTCTTGAACTTGCTTTACAACAATGTAAAGAACAAATGAAAAACAACTCAGTTTGCAAAGAAAACGGATCAAATGTATTTCGAAAAGAATGTGAACAATATCATGAAATACAAGATTTGAAAGCTCAAATGCAAGACAAGAAAATAGCAAAAAGTAAGTTAAAGAAACTCATTGAGAAATGCAAAGGAAAGTCTGTGGAAACTCAGTTTGATAAACCATGTTAGACAACCAAATGCTCAACGGATTCCAAAACCATCAGTTTTAGGAAAACCGACTCCTTTTTCAAATTCTCCTGAAATGAGAAGTTTTCAAACGAAACAGTCGGTTAATAAAACTAATGTGTCGGATGGTTCATCTAAACAAGTCACTCAACAGAATTTGCCTCAGATTAGAAAACAAGCAGTTCGAAACACCAATGTGATTGCACCTGGCCCCTCTAGGAATAACCCAAAGCATGTGTCATTTCAGTCACCTAAAGAATTTGTAGGCTCAAATGACATGGTTCATAACTACTACCTAGAGAAAGCTAAGAAAAGTGCACAACTTCAGAAAGACAAAGATGTGAATGGAAAACCTAGTATGATTGATCCTGCTAGATTACCCAACACTGCTAATGGTTGCAAACCAAAACCTAGGAATTGGCAAGCATCAATGAGTAGTCGGGTTTCAAACAAAGATGTTCACTTAGGAGAACATAGGAAACAAAAGCCTTTCTTGAAGTTCAATGACTTGCGATGTCCCTACAATGGTAAAAGTGCCTTTTTCAAGTGCAAATAATGATTAATGCGTCTTAGAATACCTCTCAAAGTTAAATCCTCGTGCCTCTGCACAGAATAAGGACGCAAAATCCCATAAGACAACAAAGCGATATATGCCCGTAAAAAACAATAATCTAAGAGACCGAAAGACAAATCAACATCAGACATAGTTTTTTCAAAGAAAATGACTACCACTATCCCTGAGAAAACAATGACTCCTAGATCTTGTCTTAGGTGGAAACTGTTGGGAAAATAGATTGCAACAGACTTAATACTGGTAGTATAACAGTTAAGTCTGGTAGTAATAATTAGTTCTGTTAGTATTGAGTTAATACTGCATGTACAAAGTTAAGTCTGCAGACAAAGTTTTAGTACGGTAGAGTAGCAGTACTAACTAAAAGTTCGTACTTGGGTCATTAAAGTTAGTTCCTGTTCAAGTTTAGTCTGTTTATGTTACAGAATAGTAATAGTTATCTTAGAGATAGCTTAAGAGATATCTTAGAAAGGTAGTATTATCCTTTGACCAATAATTAGTTTGATAAAGCCCATTAGGGAATTTCCCTGTGTGTATAAGAGGAACCCTTAAGGCACAATGTTAAATAGTACGTTTTTTTGAGAAATAATCAATAGAAAGCATAGAGCTTACATAGCAATTTAGAATTATCTTTCTCTTAATTTCTTATGTGTTAAGATCCGCATTAAACACTTGATATTTCATAGTCATGTCCTCTTATATATTTTATTTGGTTTAACCAAGTTATCTATCGTCTACCAAAGGCTAGTCAGATCCTATACCAAGGACCTACAAGTGGTATCAGAGCCTTTCGAGGGACTCTGAGAAAGAAGAATCACTAGATCACAAACAATCACACTTTTACAATTCTATACAAAATGTCTCAACCTGCTAATGATGAGTTCTCACAACATCTTAGTGCTGAAGAATCAAACCATGAGATGCATCAGACACTGTGCTGCACTAAACAACAACAACAGTAGATGATGTCCCTCAAACAACTGCTATCTCAAATATCATACTCCTAATGCTGAGAAGGAGGAGTATGATATATGGGGCAATGGAGAAATGGAGCGATTACCTTGAGTTACATTGATAATGAAGTATGGAAGGTTTAATTCAGAAATGGAAACTCGCAAGAAAAGAATTTCAACTTGAAAAGGATGGTATTGTTCGAGTACTTTCACGAGTTCTGCTGCAGAAATTCAAGCAGTTGGAAAAAGAGAGGAAAAGGCTAAGAATATCTTGCTGATGTGGGCATTCCAAAAGAACAATGAAATATTTCATGGAATGGGAAGGATGCAAAAGAAGATATGGGAAGCCATCAAAACTAGGTTTGTGGTAATGCGAATTCAAAGAAAATGCAAATGCTGTTTTCAAACAACATTTGAAGCATTTAAATATCCAATCAGAAGGTTAGAAAAGGGATAACTATTGATCAGCTACTTCTCAATTGGGAAAAAAGGCTCGATGGTGCGAAGGTTCTCAACTGAAGATGCAAATCAAAAAGTTTTTCTCAGAACTTTCCCCCAGCAATGGTCCATCTGCAATGACAAGTGAGAACAAATCCAGAAGATTGACAATTTATCTAAGTAGGATTTGTACAATAACCTTAGAGTTTTTGAGCAAGAAATTTAAGGTGCTTCAAAAAAACAACTTCAAGTCTCAAAATGTTGCTTGGTTTCACAAGCAAAGATCACTAATAAGTTAAGTCTGGTTTTTCTGGTGCATACAGTTCTTGCACTCCTCCTACTTCTTCACCAAATTCCTAAAAAAGAAGTTCTTGCCTGTTTTTGCTGATGAATGTAATCTATTCCCTTTTTGCCAACAATCTGAGACTTGGGACTTACTTCATGAAGATCTGAACAAATTGATGATGTGGATATTGAAGAGATGGATATTAGATTGGCAAAAAGCAATGATTGCTATTAGATGCAGAAGTTCTATATAAAACAGGAAGGATAGTTCGCGTGGAATGGAAAAAACACGCTGTTGTTTTGACAAAAAGAAGCTTGAATGTTTCATTTTCACAAACACTGTTCACTTTGCTAGGGATGTACGCAAAGGATACATGATGAACAAGAAGATGAGATCTCCAATTATCAACAACAAGAAACTGGGAAGCAAGAGAAGAATCAGATGGGTTTGCTGACAATGGATGATGGGATTGTACAATTGGGAAACAATACTGAAGCTAAGAAACAAATCAAAGGCACTTATGGTTACAGACTCAAGCAATTAGTAACTTTGTGTTTCTAAAACTGCATTGAATCATACAATACTCTTTAAAACCACTAAGTGATGAAACAAATGAATCCAGTTAAGGTGATCAAGAAGCACAATACTTGCTATAGTCAAGCTGTTAAAAAACTAGAAAGCTCACTGTTACTTTTCAAAAACAACAATTTTCCTACATGAAAAGCTTACATTTCAGGATAATGAAATATATGAAAAAGATGAAAAGCTTAAAAGATATAGGAGAATAGGAATGAAAGCTGTCAAAGAAAAGGAACAATTGCAAAAAATAGTAGATTCATGGAAAGACTCATCCAAGAATCTTTGGAGATTAATTGATTCTGGCATGAGTTCAAACAGTAAAGTTGGCTTAGGATTTGAAATAAAATCAAACAATAAGGTTCTAATTTTGAGGAAAAATGAACATTTTTTTGGTTTTGTAGTGTTTAAGGTGATACATTTTATGGGGGCATGTTTTAATGTTCAAAAGAGGATTCAATAGGAAAGCCTTCGTACAGTAGATTTACAAAGACCAATAATTTTAAAGGTGTCCCACATCCCTTAAATGGAGATTATACTCCTAAACCACAAGAGGAAATTGATGATTCTTTGTATGTTTATGGTAAGAAGGGTCCTCAAAAACCTGAAATTAGTGGTGTCCAATACAATTCTTCTTAGCATTCTACCTGTCAATCCAAATGGCAAGTGAAGGATCTTGTGGATATACCTCTGAGCACACTTTTGAGACTGAATCAAAAGTTTAGTGAACCAAATGAATTCTAAGTCAAGGTTGAAGTAACCAATGAAAAAGCATGTGTCGCTCAAAATCAAAAGAAGTTGAACCTAGTTGTGTACTCAACACATAAAAACTCCTTGGCCAACCACTCAAAAATAATGAAACACATAAAGATAATAGAAAAATTGGAATGATATGATGGAAATAGAACTAGGGGAAGGTTACTCTTTTACAAAGAAGAAATCTTTTGTTTGTGGTAGTCTAAGTCATTTGATTAAAGATTGTGACTATTAATGAAAAGAAAATGCAAAGGAAACTGAGTTACAAGCGTTGTTAATCATACTGTAATGGGTGGCAAACCATAAATGGACAATGCTAACAGGATTAATCATGCTAATAAATTTGTTCCTAGATCAGTACAACTTAATACTGGTACTCTGTTAGGCCTAAAGTTAATTCTGTTAGGCCTAAAGTTAATGCTGTTAATCCTAAGGTTAATACTGAGAACATAGCCAACCAATAAACAAAGACCTCAAACAGTATGAAGTCCCAAAGACCACAATGAATCAAATTAATCAAAGAAGGGATTTTTCAACTTGCAAAACTACAAGCACAAATGCCTTATTCTATATGCCTGTAATGGGAAGTTGAGGATCTGCTGTTTAAGAACCTCACAAGTTATAATGGAGGAACTCTTAGACCAAACTTCAAATTATAACAATGGACACCTACTTTTATTAAACTGTGAATCAAATGGTCCACAAGCAGACCCAAGCCTGCAAAGAGCCTGGGGTCCCTAAGAGAAACTAATTTTCTCTTTTCATGTGGCAGAACATCCACTGAAGGAACAGGTAGATATGGTATATTAGATATGTGGATAGCTCAGCACATGACAGGTAACAAGGATCAACTGGAGGATTTTGAAGAATTCAATGGGGGATCTGTTACCTTTGGAGGTAGCAAAGGCTACATATCTGGAAGAACCTAAAAAGATTGCTGAAGCTTTACAAGATGACAGTTGGGTTCAAAGCAGCCTGCAATAAGAAGAATTGTTACAGTTCAGCTACAACAAGTATGGTTCTTGTAGATCTACCTCATGAAGAAGGTTATTGGCACCAAGTAGGTTCTACCAAGAACATAAAAGAGATGAGAAAGTGTAGTTTGAGGAATAACGCATAGATTGGTTGGCCCCAAGGTTACACACAGGAAAAGGTATTGACTATATGAGGTTTTTTGCTCCGTGGCAAAGAATAGAAGCTATCAGGTTGTTATTTGGCCTTTGCCTCATTTATGGGGTCATAGTATAGACCTAAATGGATGTTAAAAGTGGCTTTCTATAGTCACTAAAGATGAAAGGTTTAAGTCTCACAACCCATGCTTCGTTGGATCCTGCTCATCCCACAAAAGGTTATAAGGTGGTCCAAGCTTTGTATGGACTCAACCAAGCCCACTAGAGCTTGTGATGCTACATTATCAACATTCCTAGAGAAGCATGGATACAAAGAGGGGCATAACTGGACAAGACTTATGCATTAAAAGAGACAAGAAAGGATAACATGCTGGTTCAAGTGTATGTTGATGATATCATTTTTGGTTCTACCAACAAGTCTTGGTGTGATGAGTTTGAAAGCCTTGATGAAAAGCATATTTCAGATGAGTTTCATGGGTGAACTCACATTTTCTTAGGTCTACAAGTCAAACAGAACAAGGGAGGGAACTCATCCTTAGGACCAAGAATTAGCTGAGATACTCAAGAATTTGATCTTGTGAATGTGAAAGCTGCAATAACACCCATGGAGACAAAGGTGCCTCTGACAAAGGATGAGGAATATTTTGATGTAGATGTACACTTGTACAGATCCATGATAGGTTCCCTCATGTACTTAACTGCCTCTAGACCTGATATTATGTATGCAGTGTGTGTTTGTTCATGTTTTCAGGTAACTCCAAAGACTTCTCATCTCAATGCTGTCAAGAGGATCTTCAAGTATCTCAAGGGCAAACCAAACTTGGCTTATGGTATCCTAGGGAATCACCTATTGACTGGAGGAAGCATTCTCTGATAGCGACTATGAGGGGTCCAACCTTTGACAGAAATCCACAACATGGTTTCAATTTCCTTGGATCAAAGACTTATCTCATGGCAATGTAAGAAACAGAACAATTGTGGCCACTTCTCAACAACTGAAGCTAATATGTGACTGCTTAGCAACAATTGTTTGACAAGTATTGTGGGTTTCAAAATCAATTCTGGACTATGTTTTCCAATTCATGAATAACCAAAAATCCACATTGATAATGAAAGCATAATCTCATTGTGGAAGAACCTAGTAATCATTCTAAGACCAAGCACATCGAGATAACGTCACCATTTATAAGATATTGTTATAGAAGAACTCATAAGTGGAGAAAATTCACACAGACTTAAATGTAGCTGACCTGTTGACCAAACCTTTTGATGGACCACGGTTTAATTACTTGGTGGTTAGCATTGGTATGATAACCCATAATAGCAACCAATAAAGGGAGGCTTAAGTTGTATAGTTTGTTTAAAATTCTGGTAAGCTAAGTAGTCTTAATATTGTTAAGTTAGTTCATCTAAAACTGTTAGTTAGTTCATATTAATACTGTTAGTTATATCATATTAATACTGGTAGTTCAGCAGTATTAATTCGGGTAGTTACTTTTCATTAATTATGTCTATACAATTTCTTGCAGTATGTTTTTCTTTGTTTTAGACTACTCTTTGCAGGCATAAGTATGGATGTGCAGATGAAAGGCACGAGTGATAAGTTTTAGCTTTTGTAAATTCTTAGTACATACTTAATTCTGGTTGAAAAAAGAATTATTCGGGTTGAACTCTTAATAATTCTGTTGACCAAAATTAAGTCTGGTAGTGTAATTTTAATACTGGTAGGTTATTGTTAATGTTGGTTGCGGGAAATTTGACTTTTTCTGTTTTATCACTGTTTAAATGTTACCGTTAAAGATTTTTACGGCGCTATTATCGTTCCTCAGAGAATCTATATATAGATAAAGTTTGATTTCTCTTTCATACTTATCTTTTTATTGCTATCTCCTTTTCACAAAGTTAAAAATCTTTTCATTTAATAACGAAAATAGTCAAGCGTCCTGTTACCAGCATATACAATCTCACTCGCATCAAAACCCAAGTATTGATACGATTGTCCAATGGCTCAATTAAAGTATTGTGACAAACACAATCAAAAGTGGGTTCTTCGCGGTTCCAACCTCAGTATGCCTTAAACTTCTCATCCAACAATCTATAGATTCCCTTGTAAACAGTTTTGGCAGACTCTACTACCAAATACTAAAGCTGATGTGTCACTAGAAATTAATGCAACCATTTACCATAGGATACCAATCACTTAGGCGTCTATTCGCGTTCAATTCAATATAAGACGCCACAGGGATACTATGTTGCCAAATGATGAACTTTTTGGGGGAATGGGGCAAATGGGGTATCCTACTGATGGAACCTTTACTTTTTGGAAAAGTTTTTTCACACCCCAATGGAGATATTTAGTCCACCATCTTTTACACTGTATAAGCTCTAAAAGTGGTGGATGAGATCACTACGTAGCATATTGCTACTTTGCTTTGATTTGTCTACCACTAATAAGTTTATAACTTTCAAAACTTTTTTTGATGGATGGTGCCCAAAATTTGAAAAGCAAGACAAAGTTTGATGTATCCTCGTTTTCTGCGAAATGATTTTGAATATTCACAAACGGAAAACAAACACTATATCTACTGTGAGCCAGACCAAAAATACTTTGGGAATATGAAAAGGGGTTTTCGAGGGGGCAACCAAGACCTTTAATTTCCTGCTATGTTACTTGTTGCTACTAACCCAAATGCAGGTCAAGAACATGATGTTGTGGCTCAATCCTAACCATCATCATCCACTCCTCCAGTACCATCTACATCATCACCAATACCTACACCACCACCTATACCTATACCTACACCACCACCTATACCTACACCTACACCACCACCTATACCTACACCTACACCAATACCTGAAACTGTAACCTACCTTTGAAGCACACCTATGAGAGCCATCTCCTGTCCACCAACACTATGCTCACCCCCACATAGAACAGCTCAAGGACAACTGTCTATGATGATTTACTTCAGTGGTTCCTCAGCTTGATCTCAAGAAATTGACAGCCTAAAACGGATCTCAAACAAACCAAGCGGACAATGGGAATGCTCTTGTGAAGTAGTCAAGAAAGTGAAGGAAGTTAAGGGTTTGAAGAGAGAAATATGGTTTTATTCAGACTTTGAAGAGGAAGATCTGAGGCTCATGGGAGGAAAAAGTCAAGATGATCCCTAATATCCTTTGGTACAAGGACTGGTTCCACCTTTCTAACAACAAAAGTAAATTTATCAGGGGAGAACAAGAGGAAGACATATGTCCCTAATACTCTTAGAAGCAAGCCAAAACTCTCTCCAGGTTCCTCTCTTAAACAAAGACCATGATAAGGGAAGGAGATACAAGAGAAGAAAAGAGACTAAGGGAAAGAAGGTAGTCTCAAGCTTGGATTTTCAAGAAGAAGTTGATACTGGTGCTGAACAAGTTAATACTGCTAAAGGATTTAATACTGGCAGTATTAAACTTAGTACTGTTAGTGAACAACTTAGTACTGGCAATGAACAAGTTAGTACTGTTGGTGCTAAGAAGTCTACTTCTTCTCATGATAAAGGCCAAAGAGAAGGAAAAGCTCCTATGATCAGTGAAGAAACTCCTAAGAAGTCAAAAGAACAAATTCTACAAGAGGAAGCTAGCCTTGCTGAAGCAATCAGATAGATTCCTTACAGAAAGAAGAGGAAGCTAAAACAATACACTTTTGGATACACTCTTAGCTCAAAGAATTACAGAAGAAGAAGAGTTAAATGAGCAAACAAAAGAAAAGAAAAGCACAAGATATATGAAGCGCAGCAATACACAAATGAGATTGGATTTAATTAAGCAATGAGATTGAAGCTAATGCAGAGTTGTCAAAAAGCATGCTAGGAAGTGAATTACAAGGAGAAGATTTTACAAAGGAGAAAATGGTTGACTGTCAAACAAGGAAGAAATATTTTGCAGAAGAAAGAGCTAGAGCTAAAAGAAATAAGCCCATGACCCAATCACAGCTAAAGACTTATATGATGAATTATTTGAAGAATCAGGGGACATGGAAGTTATCTCAGCTGAAGAATTTAAGTTTTGAAGAAGTCAAGGAAGAATTTGATAAGCTTGTGAAACAGGTTGAATCCTTTGCACCAATGAATTTTGAAGCCACTAAAGCTAGTTTGAAAAGATTTGGTGAAGAGCTTCAGACAAAGACTCCAAAAAGACTGAAAGATGATGAAGCAAAGGATGATGAGCCAACCAAGAAGTCTGGAAAAAGAAGAAAACAGATGGCAAGAAGAGGATTGCATACAAACATTGATAAGGATGACTCTGAAGGTTCAGATGAGGTTAGTGAACAAGATGATTCTGTCACAGGTACTAAAATTCCAATTAATCCTGTTCCTGTAGCTATGAAAACACCTAGTATAGCCACCTATACGATCATCAAGCAAGGAGTAAAAGGAGCGTATCAAATAGTTAGGGAAGATGGAACTGATATAGTGTACATTAATTTTGGTGCTATGTTGAAGGCTATATCTAGAGATGTCTTACTGAGTTATAAAGGATTGTAATGAATAAAATATGGGATGGATGGACTAGAGGATAAAAGAGAAGGTATTTGGAAAGATTTGAAGAATATTTTGAAAAGAACCTCCTTAGTACAGATCCTAAATAAGATTAATAGGACAGCAACAGTATCATAATTGGAGATATTATGAGTCATGGTAGAGTACATTTTTGAACTTAGAGTCAATGTCATATATATATGTTTAATTGAAAGACATAACTATTATCTATGGCTGAGATCAAAGCCATGCTAGATAAGAAACTTCAAGGAGGAAAGCCAGATAAGAATTGCTACAAAATGTTAAAAATGATGGAAAAGTAAGCTGGTATTAGGTAAGTAAGTGAGTCTGAAGAGTAGAAAGTCTAGGATAAGAGATGAGAAAGGAAAACACTTGTGAGGTGCTATCACTAACATAAAAACACAAAATGTTATCAGTTCACCATGGCCCCAAATCAACATAAGGACTGGCTAGTCCAGGAGCAAACGACTCTTGGTAAAGACCTCTCAAATCCGTTCTATGGTTGACAACTTGCAAATAAGTTATATGGTTTTCAACTCACCATATCTGTCTAAGTGAAGAGTTGGCTAGCCCACAAGTTTATGGCTTGTGGTAAAGGCTGTGGAAAACCATAACTAGTCCATAAGATTATGGCTTATGGTAAAGACAAATTGCAAATCCATATTATATGGTTGACACTTTACCAAAAAGAGATGGTAAAACTAACTCACCAAGTTTCATGTACAAAGAGTTGAACCATGGATATCTAATCCCACCATGGAATTTACCTTTTCTAGGTGCCAAAGGATTGACTAGCCCTGAGCAAACGACTACAGGTACACTCGATTTCTCTTAAACTTGCTTTACAACAATGTAAAGAACAAATGAAAAACAACTCAGTTTGCAAAGAAAACGGATCAAATGTATTTCGAAAAGAACGTGAACAATATCATGAAATACAGGATTTGAAAGCTCAAATGCAAGACAAGAACATAGCAATAAGTGAGTTGAAGAAACTCATTGAGAACTGCAAGGGAAAGTCTGTGGAAACTCAGTTTGATAAACCATCTGTTGTTCGACAACCAAATGCTCAACGGATTCCAAAACCATCAGTTTTAGGAAAACCGACTCCTTTTTCAAATTCTCCTGAAATGAGAAGTTTTCAAACGAAACAGTCGGTTAATAAAACTAATGTGTCGGATGGTTTGTTTAAACAAGTCACTCAACAGAATTTGCCTAAGATTAGAAAACAAGCAGTTCGAAACACCAATGTGATTGCACCTGGCCCCTCTAGGAATCACCCAAAGCATGTGTCATTTCAGTCACCTAAAGAATTTGTAGGCTCAAATGACATGGTTCATAACTACTACCTAGAGAAAGCTAAGAAAAGTGCACAACTTCAGAAAGACAAAGATGTGAATGGAAAACCTAGTATGATTAATCCTGCTAGATTACCAAACACTGCTAATGGTTGCAAACCAAAACCTAGGAATTGGCAAGCATCAATGAGTAGTCGGGTTTCAAACAAAGATGTTCACATAGAAGGAGAACATAGGAAACAAAAGCCTTTCTTGAAGTCCAATGACTTGCGATGTCCTACATGCAAAAAGTGCCTTTTCAGTGCAAATCATGATGAATGCGTCTTAGAATACCTCTCAAAGTTAAATCCTCGTGCCTCTGCACAGAATAAGGACGCAAAATCCCATAAGACAACAAAGCGATATATGCCCGTAGAAAAGACAAGGGAATCTAAGAGACCAGAAAGACAGATCCCATCAGGACATAGGTTTTCAAAGAAAAAGACTACCACTGTCCCTGAGAAAACAATGACTCCTAGATCTTGTCTTAGGTGGAAACAAACGGGTAAGATTTTCAAGACTGTTGGTCTTAGGTGGGTTCCCACAGGAAAGTTATTCAACTCTTGCACGGGCAAGGTTGACAGTGAACCCACGCATGGTTCAATAGTAGATATCCCTCATATTCATGCATGCAAACAAACTCTGGGTTTAAGTGCAGGTACATCATTCAATGGTCAAAAGCAACAAAGAATTGACTTAAATGCAGATGCACTATACAATGTAAAGCAGGAAAATCTCAGAGTGTGGTTGCTGAAAATGTTGATATCTAAGAAACCAGTGCCAGAATGGTTTCACAAAAGATGAGCTACATCAATGACGTTTGAACACAGCAGTTCAAGCCTCGGTCATCAATGTCAAATGACGTCTGTTCACATCAGTTCAGGCCTCGTTCTTCATCAAATGGCGTCTGCTGAAAATAACACTTCAGGCCCCGTTCCTCAATGTTCAATTGACGTTTGAACAACGCAGTTCAAGCCTCGTTCTTCATCAAATGACTTCTGATCATAACCGTTCAGAACTCAGAATTCACGACCACAGCAATGAACCGTCAAGTTCAAAGCTGGTTCCAAAAGTTGTTCCTTAAGCAAACAAGACAGCTACATCACGACAAGAGTTGGAATTACTATTCCACCATCACATAGCAATGCTGAGGACAACAGGTAAATATATATAAATACAAAATCTGAAAAATAGAAAATTTCCAAAAAGAATCTTCTCGACATGTCTCTTGGAATCGATAACATTTACGTGCTTAGAAATGTCGATTAACATTGACACGGGTGTGTAAATGAAGTTCGAGCGAGAGTTTTCAAATAGTTTCAAAACATGTCATTTCTAATTTTCTAAATGGCTTATGTGCAAATATCAGTACATAACCCGGACTTCAAATAAAGGAAGGTTTATAACTTATCCTCACAACGAGAAAATTAACGTTTCTCGGTCTTGAGCTGTTCTTACAAGACATTCAATGTTTTTAGCTCAAGAAAAAGGAAAGTGTACGTTTCAGTGCGCTTACCCTTAACGTTAGAAGAGAAGTCCTCTAACATTTGGTTTTAAAAAAGTTGAAACAAACATTTTTTTTTTCAAGAATTTCTCGATGACAATTCATAATCTTTCAAAATTGTGTGTTCAACACTCCAACCCTCACAATGTTTTCAAAAGACAACAATTTTTCAATTGGTCCTATTCTTGAGGGGGAGTTTTTCGAAAAACAAAGTTTTAATGTTCTTGGATACATCAACAACGACAACTCTTACTTCGACCTCTCTCCCTTATCATGTAATTCTCTCCCTTTCCACCCCTTCTTCTTTCAACAAAAAAAACATTTTTTTTCTGTTTTTTTTTTTTTTTTTATTCAACATGTTCCAAACCATTCATGCTGATAATATTTTCTCCCACAGAAATTTTCAAGACATATTTTAATCACAAGGTATTTCAAAAACTAAGTGTTTATTATTATTTAAAATAAGGGGGAGAAAAAAAATTGTATTTTAAAATATGATTTCTGATCGACCCCTTTCTATGTTGCACGTAACAGTAAGAAAAAGAAGGTTTTTTATGGTTCGATCTAATATACCAAATATACAATTCTTATTCTTTATTTCACCGGTCGATTATTGAAGCAGTCATAAGGTGGTTTTAGGTTAGGGAATCATCCTATGATTCTCAAACCTGAACCACCCCCCGGGGGGGGAGGATCTACCCCCTAAGCGATGGGGATGGTATATACTTCTTTTTAAACGGTGTATTAGAAAAGTTTTTTTTTCTAAATAAAAAGGTCGTATTAGCAGTCCCTTAGGGTGTTTGATTTTGGGAGAATGATTGTATATCTGGGATTATGTTGTATTTGTTTGAGTTGTGTGTTTATCATTGTGGAAACTATTGCCTCAAATACAAGGTGAGAGTAATTTGTGGGGTGGGTTGTTCAGGGTTTTTTTTATTTGTGTTATTCCCCTTGGGTTAAGAATTTTTTTTAAAGGCCGTTTGTAAGTAATTTGTTTAAACTATAGTTATGTTTATTTGGATTTTAGATAGGGGTTCTCCCACTAAAACAAGAAGAATATAAAAAAAAATAACAAACGGTCAAGATCCCTTCACAAAAGCTTTTAAATGGCAGAAGAACCGGGTGTCACATACATATGCTGTGTAAGAATACAAAGTTGCGATTTGGATGACCTTTGAAATAATGAAAAAAATGACATCATGGACCCAGTGATTTGCAATTATTATGATCATCCCCTTCTCAGCCATTCGGGTTTCTTCTCAACAGATACTTGTCTCATTTGTCAGGAGTTACCACCGTTTTCTATTGGAACATCTTACTCCGAGATTGTTATTTTTGAATTTAGGGGGCCTATATGCTCCAGCACTTCCGAGTACTAAAACCAAAAAAGCACTATCGATTCTAGAGCCAAGAGATTCAATAAAAATCTCATCTAGGTACATTCATTTTTCAACACTTGTTTGTACATCATCAAATTCACAAGCTGTTTTCAAGAGTCCTACGAATTTCATTATGTATTTGCCAGAAACATCCAAGTGATACTAGTATTCACAATTATTGAAGATTTGGAAATCTTGCTTGAGCCAGCAGCATCAAACAAAGCTCATTGGTAGGTGGACTTTGCGAGATGTTCTAGATGAATCAAAACTTTGTTGACAACATGGATATCGTTTTGGTCCCAGGTAAATGAAATTAACGGTTGATGAATTTTGATATAAGCTTTAAAAACTTCCGTTTTTAGTAATGTCTGTTTCCCTAAAACGCTTTTTTACAAGTATTATGATCGGGCATTGTGTGTAGTTTGTGGATTGTTTGATGATTTTTTTTTTTAAAAATATTAATTTCTCGAATTTTTACTAACGTAAACCTGCAGGTTATATAAAAAATATTTTTTAAAACGCGTTTGGTGACGGTTATTTTTTTTTCCCAATCAAACCAAAGCGATTCGAATTACCACATATTTCTATGCTCATTTCTACAAAGACAATCCAATCATGATTAAGCTCGAGTAGGAATTTTAAGGATACAACAAAGACTTTCTGCTACACTCTTGATTTTAAAAGCTTTTCAAGAGAAATAAGGATAGTTTTAAATGAGGGATATGGTTTGTTGTTTTCAAAGACATAAGATCGCACAAGATGGCATAGTACGGAATTAAAGACGACAATGACCAAAGGTTCAAAAAAAAGTATAGGTCAATGGAATCGCAAGAGCAATTGAAGGAGAAGTAGAAAAAAACAAATAACCTTACAAACAAAGAACAAAGAGGGAAATAAGACAAGACCACTATAGAGCTTAACGACCAAAAGTAATCTCATTTTTTCATAATGACACCATGAGGTCATCAATTGAACTCCACTTCGGGGGGAGATTGTTAGACATTTAAATATTGAAGCAAACGGAGAAGTTCGTTCATTACATGTACGAGTCTCGGTCATTTAATTAGTTAATGTTGTAATAGTATAATATCAGGAATCGGGTTAGATAGTTAATCTAATCTTGTATATGTTTTGGGTTTAATCCCAAGCAAAACCCGAGCCCGGGTCCTAGTTAAATATCCTGCGCGTCATTTAACGCGACGGGGGTATTATAAACTCTTTTCTATTTAGAAAAGATAGTTTGTTCATTTTCTAAATTATTTTCTTTCTATTTTCTCCTCATCTCTATCTTCTCTCTCTTCCTTTATCTCCTATTAAAGATCAACTCACTCTCTTTCTCTTTTCTAGTTCTTGATCCGTGATTTTGGATCCGTGTTATGATGTGTTAAACGGGATCCTACACTTTTTTCCCGCCTCGATTAAAACCAAAACAATAATTTAAGTAATATAAAAATCACTAATCAATATTTTCTCCTCTTTATTATTCCAAACTTATTATCTAAATAATTTTACACTACATGAATATATTAAAAATCTATCACTACACATATTAATTAAAACTAACACTAATCAACAAAAGCAAACATTTTTAAACTTAAATATTAAGTTACAACTACTAATAGAGAAAAGGAAAAGAAAAAAAAAACACTCTAGATTAAAAAAAATGGTGACTGAAAAATTTAAACACCCGATCTTATATAACTTAATTAAACACTACAAGTTTTTTATTTATTTTTTATTTTAAAACTTTATTAGTTTTTTTATGAACTCACGTAGTTAATAAAGCTACATACTTTATATACTAAATAGCCTTTAAAAACTAAAAAAGATTTTTAAACTTTATAGATTTTTAATTTAAGAATAGCTTATAAGACGCCCTTAAGCTCCTCGCCTAAGTGTTTTTTTGGATAGATTTCATCAACATTATATTTTTAAACAAACAAGGTTTTTTTTAAGACTGAACAAGATCCAATAAATAAGCTACTAAGACAAATAAGCTAGGATTTTATCTCTAATAAGACAATAAGACTAAGGAAAAAAAAGATGAAAATTTTTTTAGATCGAAATATTCTCCGAAAACTTGTGTGTTCAAGTCAAGTAAACTGGATCGGGTTATATTTAAGGATTTAGATCTAATGAAAAAATAACTAAAATTAAAAGCAACAAAACTTTGTGCTAGAAAATAAGCTAAAAAAGACAAGATCTATTATTTTTAGATCTAATCACACGGAATCTAAGGTGGTTTAATCAAGTGAGTGAACTCGGATAGGGTATGATTTAAGGGATTAGATCATATAAAAACAAATAAGCTTGAATATAAATAAGCAATCGACAATATAAGCTAAAAAAAATAAGCTTCACTCGAAAAGCTCAAAATGGAAAACAATATAAAATACGCTAGGTCTAAATTAGCTATGAAAAGTAGCTTATTAGAATATAAGCTTAAGAAATTAGATTCAAAAATAAGCTTTGCATGAGCTTATTTGGAAATAAGCAAAAGAAGAGAGAGAGAGAGAGTAGAAGAATAAGCATAAAAAAAAATAAGCATTAAGAAATAATAAGCATTTAATAAAAAGACCAACCTAACATCTTCATTAATAGCTCAAATATTCTTGATTACAATAAGCTAAATAGCTATATAAAGCTTTTCCAATAAGCAAACTTATAAGCTAAATAGACATATATAAATAACGACAAGATAAAATTTAAAATATAGCTCACAACTACTTCTTACACTATATGAAATAAACTAATCTCTACACCCTAAATGAATTCAGCTGCTGTGATTATATAGTCACCAAGTGGGAGGGGTATTTTCGTCCTTTCAAGTCTTTAGCCAATTATATTGCTAGATCTAGGGGTTAGATTAGTCATTTGGCAGAGGGAGCGTGTGAATGAAATTGCCTCGAAGTTTCCTCAACCGCCTATGATTGGCATTTAATGCAAACTGTTGACAGCTGCATAATACTCGATCCACCAATCTTTGCTTGCCAAGTGCTCATCTAGATCCTTCCTCGTACTGACAACCTCGTACACCTGACCCCACAGTACCTTCATTCCACTCATTAGGCAGTTGCAACGTGGCAAGCCTCTAGATTGGCCTAGCTACCTTGTGTGGCAACGCCTTCGTGGCAAGCAATGACCGGTCAACGCCGGTACAACCACTGAACGCGGACCATCGGTTATAACGGACGGGCATCAACGTAAAGACCCAGCGGGTCAACGAACGTGTTTCAGGTCTCTAATTAATGGTGTCGCCGGACCACAGTTTGCACCGCCCTCGAGGGACCACTCCGCCTCGTTCAACGGTGGTGGACCTCGTTGACCAATCGAGGTACCACCGGTCAGTCCATCCGCCGGACTCCGATCATCGGTGGCTGACCGCCAGTCGCTAAGCGTCAAAAGGCGGGTCTTTGGAGGCGGTGTCAAGTTATGGGTCTTGGGCCGAGGTCAGGTCGGGGTCAGGTCGAGTCCATGGGCGGGTCGGGTCATTGGCAGCGGAATCGGGTCGGATATTTGGGTTCCTGGTCAGGTCGGGTCAAGGCGCCGGACTGGGGGTGTCATGGGCGGGTCAGTCATTGAGGGGGATAAACCCACTCGACAGGATCGAACTCGGACACCTCTTGGTTTGAATTTCTTAAGGAACCACAAAGAACCAACTGCTCTTGAAGCATGAATTGTTATATGTACGGCAAAATATTTCTTTTATTTAAACCTTCTTTTGGCCCTCATAGTTCTTGTTTCATTAGTCTTTTAAAAGGTTCAAACTAGGAGAGAAAATGGGTCAAAATTAAAAGGTTCACATATGAAAGGCCTCAGTTTACAACGCGTTGGTAACGTTGTAAATAGTAATTTTGTGTCTTGCCAATGGTGTGGATCGTTTGTGTGGAATATTCACGAACTTCGTTTTAACCCTCGAATACCAATAAACAGTGGGAAAACTGTCGTAAAAGTCACCCAAAAAATTACCCTCCGTTTTTGCTTCCGTTCTCATCCTTTGTACTCGTAGACATAAAAATACAATCAAACTATATTTAGTAACTTATTTATCCATAAATTTTAGTTGTTTGTATCGTCCATGCTAGTTTATTAGCATTTTCCGGGGTAGGGAGCTTGGGTACAAAAATGATAGGTGTGTTTTAGAGCACATCAGAAACTCGTGACATATTGATTGGATCTAATGCTATGATTGTGATTCGGCCTCTTCAGACATATCCTAAGCATCATATAGAAGTTAAAAAGTTTATCGACAAATCATGTTCTGCTGAGTCTTCTTGAAATAATTCATCAGCCTTCGTTAAGGAGATTGGACTAGTGTCTGTATTTTGTTTGTTCGTCCAAAATGGAATATACAATAGAAGAGCCTCGTGTTCATTAAATAAACAATTTGAAGATGTGGAAGGCGAGTCGTTCATGATTATGATCATTGTTGTGCACGCGAAATAGATAGACATGTCAAAAGATTCTTCCTTAAAGTATTCGTCATTACATTGGTACGAACAAACAATTTATCCCAAATCTTTTTTTTTAGTCGAAGTATTCATTGATTTTGCTAATGAATCATCATTAATAAATCGTTGTGAAACGGGTTCTAAAAAAGGTTATGTTCAGGAAAAAAGCCATAGCTTTAGTGTAGCTCATCAACTTGCATGGATGGTTTTCATATATTTTTTGGTTTTCATTTTTATCTATTATAAATTCGAAAACCCTCTGGATGTTTAGAAATAACCAATAAATATGCAATGTCTGCCTTTAGTTTTAATCTTTCTTCTATGGTTCATCACAGTATTTATTAGATACATATATGAAACTCCGAACACATAAATGTATTTCCACGTTTGGTTTTATGCTATGAATTTGAAGTAATTTCATATGGTTGTTTTGTTGTACCTTGTATGAAATATGATTGGACCCAATTTTGAGTTTGTTGGCCCCCATAGTTAAAGCTAGCTGCGGTAGAAACCTTTGTCTTTGGCCCAAAAGAAATTACACGTGAATCTCGTTTGAATGCGTAGAAAAGATAAGCTTGTACGTTGCTACAGCCTCGACTTGAGGTCTCGATTACGTCATTCAACAAATCAAATTTGTTGATGCGTACGAGCAACCAAAAATTATTGCTGAAAGAAACACGAAAACTATGATCCGGTGGTCTTGGGTTCACGTTACAAAACCACATGATGACCCATTTTGTGATGAGAGAGTAGTGTGCGAAAGTAAACTTGTTCAAAATATGACATGATACAAAAGACTCAACCCCTTTATGGACTAGCCATTATTAGAGGGCTATTATTTATACCACACAATTACATAATAAATCATCATATTGAATATACTAGTCCCTGTATGTGTTGTTTGTGTAGTTGGGGTGTATGGTAAACAATGGTTTAATTTGCATAAATAGTCATCTCGTAAAGTGAATTCATTAACAATCGTCCCCGTTACGGATTGATATACGGAATTACTTACTAATTTTTCTAACAAGTACAAAATGAATAAGAACATGATCTTCCATGAATGTTTCCAATGCTGATGACGTCTTTGTGGTGGTTTGGACTTCAGTCTGCACTCCCAACATGAATCATATTTGTAAGTACTTTGTTAGGAGAAATACTGTAATAGGCTATGAACTAAGTAAACCCCTACACTTCTGGGTTAAGGAGAAGCTTCTGATTAGCGTCCCCTCATAATTCTTGCCACAATAATCTTCATTTAGAAGCTTTCAAGATTCCCTTCTAAACTAGGCAATGAATCAGGCTTCCTCCTTATTACTGCCGCATATTCTTTATTTAGATGTTTCAAGCTTCCACAAACTAGCAATTCCTCTCTTAAGCAGTTTCAAAGAATAATTAAGTGCACATCGGAATTGGTAGGATACCACATCAATATTACTACTACCTTTATAGAATAAGCTTAGTGATTGGTTCGTTTGGGGTAAGCATTATCTGGATCAAGAAGTTCTTCTCACGCTTGAATAATTCTTCACACAACACTTCCCTTGGAAATTCAAATAATGCATACTAAAGTTCTCAAGATTTCACTTCCCCCATGTGTTTTAGAAATGCTCACCCTTAAAAAGCCACAAGTTAAAACAATTTTATTCTCTGCGGGTTACTGAATTTGTCTTCCCGGCATGGCATAACTTAAAAACTTCAAGAAAAGAAAGATGCCCTTATGTTCAAGTTTCAAGAAAAACAAGAATGGCAAAAAAGACTCAAGGGTGGAATCTACTCCTTCCCCTTGATGGTTTCGACTCCGTCTGGAATCAGCAAAACTTGGACGCACATTTTACTTGAGTAATGTAGTGAAGAATAATTAGCTCAGATCTTCTACCTTGTGAGAATCAACTGCTGATCAAATCTCTACTCATAAACTCTCTCTGACTATCTTTTTACCAACCGTTTTGTAGGCTATTTGAAGTAACCATCGAGTGAAGTAAACCCGACTATATACAAAACTTTGAATACTAAGTAGAATTCCCCGTTCTTATGACTTAAGCTTGCACTAATATTGGAAGAATAGTGTAGAGAAACTCAATACTTACCAAGCAAAGTATGAGACATTCATCACCCTTTACGATTATCCACAACGTCTTCTACGTGTGACACTGAGAACTACAATGTATCTCATTTAAGTGATAGTTAACCAGGTCTTCAACCATCCACCTCGACTGCTGAAAACTAGAAGTATCCAAGATTCCATACAAATTCTTGAGCCGGAACAAGTTATACATTATAACTTCATGCATAAAACCATTTCATGAATGACTAATTTCGACTTCAAGATAAATAAGTTCTCTGCTTCGTAAATGTCACTCTCAATCTAAATAGTGTACCGATGAACTAGTAGCCACTTAAAAATTAATTCCAAATCTAGCCTTTAAGTTTCATGATTCTTTATCCAAATTGATCCCGGTCTCGTCACAAATCTTGTCACTTTATCACTCGTCACTTTAAACCTTAAATGTAACCACTTAACTAAGTGATACTAAAAATGATCTCAAAAGACATAACAAAAGTTAAATCTCGAGTAAACCCATTTCAATTACACCTGATATTAAAAAAAAAACACGGCCCAAATCATTTTCATTTGTGTAATGGACCAAATAGAAAATGGGTAACAAGCCTGTTTATAACTCTCTCTCCTCTTTCTCTCTCTAAATCAACTCCCTTTCTTTATCTAATTTCTAGTTCTAAATTCGTGTATGATTGTATGAAGTGAAGTGTTATACGGGATCCTATACTTTGATTCTTTGACAAATTCTTATGCCATAGATGATGATGTGCTTCCGAATGAGAAAGTGTCACAAGAGCTTGTAGATGAAATGTCACAAACTGTTGATGAAGCAAAGCTATGCACAATTATCAATGAAATGTTAAGACAACAATGCACTTCAGGAGATGAGCAACAATACCACATTGATCAGATGTAAAAATTATTGAAGAGTGATATTGTGTGGGAAAGCAGGAAAGATTTAGTAATTCGGCTTCAGAAAAGTCTAGAGCATCATACGGAGTTAACAACGTATCGCCATCAAGTTCTGCTGAATCTTCTTGATCAAACTCATCAGCCTCAGTTAAAGAGATTGGTGAAGTGTGTTCTTCGGATGTAGTTACAATGGGAGGAGCCTCGTGTTCTGCAATTTCTATTGAAGATGGCACGGGTGAGTCTTCATGATTATGAACTTGTTGTGCAGCGGAATTAATAGGCATTTCAGAAGACTTCTTCTCAAAGTATTCGTCATACATTGGTCCGAATAAATTATCCAAATCCTCTTTAGACGGAGTATTCATTGATTCTGCTGATGAATCATTGATAAATCGTTGAAACGCGGGTTCGGAACTGTCATGTTCATAAGCCATAGATGCGAGGTCATCAAACTTGACATGGATGGTTTCCATAATCTTTTTGGTTCTTTTATTATAAATTCGAAGCCCTCTGGATGTTTTTAAATAACCAATAAAGATGCCCATGTCTGCTTTAGGTTTCATCTTTCCAAGGCCATCACGATCATTTATTGGATAACATAATGAACCAAACACATGAAAGTACTCCACATTTGGTTTTCTGCCATGAAGTAATTCATATGGTGTTTTGTTGTACCTTGTAAGAATTATTGACCGATTTTGAGTAAAGCAAGCGGTGGAAACTGCTTCGGCCTAAAGAAATTCCGGTAAGCATAAAAAGATAAGCATTGTGCGTGCAGCCTCAACTAGAGTTCAATTACGTCTTTCAACAACTCCATTTTTTTAGGCGTACGAGCAATCAAAAATTGTTTCATAATGCCTAACTTATCATAAAGAGCCTTAAGAGTTGCATTTTTGAATTCAGTATCGTTGTCAGTGCGAATCTTGCACACTTTGGCTTTGAAATTCAACTGAACTCGAGCAATGAAATTCTTAATAATCTCTGGAGTCTCATCTTTTGTGTGAAGAAAATATACCCATGTGAATCGAGAATAATCATCAACGATAACAAGAATATACTTCTTTCCATTAATTGATGCTACCCGCATTGGTCCGCATAAATCCATATGAAGCAATTCCAACTTGGAATGAGTACTCGGAACCACTTTAGGTGGATGAGAAGATTTCTTGCTCTTTCCCCGCTCACACGCAGAATAAAGGTGATCTTTACCATATTTGAACTTCGGAAGACCATCAACCAGGTCATGTTTGGTAAGATCGTTTATAGTACCGAAATTAAGATGCAAGAATCTGCGGTGCCATAACCATGACTTTTTCGAAGAGGCTTTAGACATTAGACAAACGGGTGAAGAAGCAGCCATATTGGGAATGGATATAGTGTATAAATTAGATTCACGATCTCCTGTAAGCAGATCATCTCCTTCCAGATTTTACACGTAACATGTTTTTGAACGAAAAGCAACTTCTAAATCACCGTCACAAAATTGTCCAACACTGAAGAGATTGTGTCTTAAGCCTTCAACATAATATACATGAAAAATCATGATGTTGCCTTGTACATAATCGCCATAGCCTGTGATTGCTGCAAAATGATCGTTCCCAAAGCGGACGGTTCCCATGAATTTCTCAATGAAATTTTTTAGCATTGAACGATCACCCGTCATATGCTTAGAACAACCACTATCAACAATCCACATAACGATATGAACAACCTGCAACACATGAAGATACTATACATGGACAAGTGGACAATTTGACTACCCATTTTTCGCAGAAACCGATGTTTTAATAGTGGATTTACTATTATTAACACACGAAGTCATTTTAACAAGTAACCAACCAACATTTGGTTGTAATTCGTACCACTTTTCCCACATTCGACTCGTTCGAATTTTGTTCTTTATGTATTTGTTAAGTGAACTATCTCGCACAGAAAAGACACTAGAGACCTAATTTTTGACACTTAAGAGAGTATCCATAACTATCTTAGCTTTAAACACTACGGGAGTAGTATCTACAGACTTAGATTGAATGGTCTGTCACACCCCTAGACGGGGCCTAGACGGAATACGTGTCCGAGGGCGTGACGTCATAACAATCCGATCACAAAGCAATAAAGAACGACCACTAATCATGGACGTTTGAAAAAGTTTACTCGTTGCATAAAAGAAAATAAATTTAAGTTTTTACAACCCATAATATTTAAGTTAGAAGTAGCGGAAGCATAACAAAGTTTTGATAAAGACAACGAGTAAATAGTAGATAAGTCTTGAAATTGGAGAAGTTACATAGCACATAGACTCCACATAGCATCAAGAATCAATCCAAGCTAAGCACCTGAGAAAACATGTTTAAAACGT